>APFE031139501.1:99014-168908 GCA_000404065.3 Pinus taeda
GGCATGTTAGGTCCCTATAGTACTAGTGTAGCCCCCTTATTGTTATTGTTGTGCCCCAAAGAATTGTTGTGCTTTTACATTATTATTGTTATGAGGCTCTGATTATACAAAGGAGGTCTTGTCATTTGTATCATCTAAGAATTGTTCATTTATGTGATATAAAGGAGGTTACCCCGTCGAAGAGGCTAATTTTCAAGTTGTTGATCTATCTTTTCTTCTGTTTGTGATCTGGTTGCATACCATGAAATCTCTGAGGTTAATTCATGTTCGGTTTGAGGTTCTGAGTCAACAAGATAAACCTAAGGAAGGAGTATTTATTGGGAGTAGGTTGAGCCCTCTGGAAGCTTAAACATCACCTTTTTGAGACAGTTAACTCTTCTCTTGAAGCAACCGAGTTCATTATAGCATAGGCTGGGATCTGAGCATCTAGGATTGGTAATCCGAGCTCTTTGAGGCAGGCATTTCCCCTTGAGCAATTATAGTTCTACTTGGTGAGAAAGAAGGAAGTGTTTCTCTAGTGTTTTCGTTGTTCAATAGGCCCCTTTCAGGAACAACAAAACCAAATCTGTGAGTGAGTTTTCTGCAATCAATTTGGGTGGTAGAACAATATGTTAATTTCCCTAAGACAATGGCACTGCAACAAAAAAATGTATTGAATTGGTTAGTAGACGGCGACGGAAGTTTTGAAACCCCCGAGGCCCTGTCCCAATTAACGAGTTGTATCAAAAGAACATTATTGTTAATTAGTTGAAGCCGTGAGTCATTTAAGGAGGCACGCAATCATTTTTGAAATCTAGTTGATTACTAGAACTTGAGTCGTGTAGTGTAAGTCAAGGCAGTTGTGGCCTACAGTTGGTTCGATACCAAATGTGAAGAACGATATCACTGCAGGAAATGTCAATGATCACTCAGGTCAGCTAGGGCATTCACATTATCATTTCATCCCAATCAAGACTCTCTGTGACTGGTCAAAGATCAGTTAACAATCTTGGCTAGGGCATCCACGTAAGGCTTACTGTGACATCTGTCAAGGCATTTCGATCATATGCAGACCCTCTCGTGTGGCTGGACAATGATTTTCCCTACAACATCTGGTTAGGGATTATATAGCACGACTTTAATTTTTGATTATACCCACAGTGAATTATTACAGGCACTGCAATGTTTCCAGATCTTAGTTCAATTAATATAATCACAGTAGAAGTATTTGGTGAACTGGGCACTGATCTTGAAATCAGGATGATTTTTTTAATGGTTAAAAGAATACTATTAAGAAATAATTATATGGTTGCTAGTGGTATTTATTACTGGGAAATCTTGTGCTTGTTGAATAAATGAATACTGCTGTTGAATTATTGTAACCCCTAGTCAAGAATAACAACCCTCGGGCAAAAATCTACCTAGAATATTACAATGGTATCAATGCTGGCTCTCCTGCTAGCTTGGAGGTTGTTTGAAGATGGGACAGTTGGAAGCATTTTTTGCCGAGAAGTATGTAGAGTCTCAGAGGAAGCTATTGCCTAGAAGAGCAACAAGCAAAAACTATAAAAAAATGCAATGTTGGAACATAGTGACCCTTATATAATTTAGAGAAGTTGGATAGAAAGGCTGCAACACCCAATGAAAATGAAGAGGATCAATCTCTTGAACCTGATGATAAGAGCACATAACAAAAAGCAGGTATAAGGAAATGGAATGATTTTTGTGCTAGCTGCAAGAAAAAAGTCGAGTGATACTGATGGTGAGCCCCAAAACAGAAAAACAAAGTACAAAAGAAGTTGAAGCAAGGAAGAAGGTATACCAGGAAAAGTGGTCATGGCTATATCCTCTTAAACAGAATAAAAATCCTAAAGACGAAACCATACCTAGTGGTAATGGTGCTGAGAGAAAACAACAGAATGGTCATCTCAAGGAAGGGGACACTTGTTCTGATAGCAATGCCATTCAAATTTCAGATATGCTTGGTATAAAGGAAGGTAAAGGCAGTAGTGCCTGCAAGGACTGTCCAGACACCTCTTGCAGTGGTTTGTCACTGTATAGCTCAATCTTAGTGGTAGCAAGCACAAAGACATCTGATAGTGATACTGCCATTTCCACTAAGAGTATTACAGGGTCTACTATGTATTTGTCAGAGGAAGATATATAGGTTGCAGTGGGTGATGGTCGTGATATGGAACCCTATAATAGTTTATTAGATGAAGAAATAGATGAGCAACCTGGTGACCAACATGCTATTAATGGCAAGTCAGAGGGAGCTAATAGTGTTGATGACAAGTCAAAGGTTATTGGTGGTGTTGATGACAAGAATCAGATTTTTGAGGAAATTGAGTCGCCTGGAGGACCAAAAAAAATCAAGCTCAAAACCCTTGCACACACGTACTGAAACTGCTACTACTTTTGTGGCTTCTGTTCAGGGAGAGCTTGTTTTGTCGGTTGTAAGGTGTTGGCATTTATTTAGCTGTATTTGCAGGCACTTCAAATTATGGTGATCCTAAGCACTATAGTCTTGGAGCTTCTTTTGAAAAAGGACTACAACTGATGTCAGGACCACCTCTATCTGGAGACAACAGGGACCATATTGTTGCACTGATTAAAGGGGAATTTTCTCTAGACACAAGATTCAATGATGCAAATGGAACTTGACACTGATATAGAAAGTATGGCCTGTAGGACAGAATCCTTTCCATACGAAGCCATAGGAACTAATGTCATTGCAAAGGGATAATATTAGTGGTGAAAAGCCTGTAAATGAAAGCTTACCCTTGTAGACGGATTGTACACCTATTGAAGTGCATGAAGTGTCATATTTTGATTTGGAATTGCATTCTACTAATGAATTACATACTAATACCGGATCTACTTCAGCTTACAGACTGCTTTTGGGTGCTGTACTGCTACTAGAAGTGACAAGAGTGTAACTATTCCTCTGCAGCCAGACTTGTAACTATTTGTTGAATTTCTGTGACGTAGACCACTAACTCCTGAAACTCTCACTGCTCAAGAATTGCTGGATTTGCACAGGATGAGGTTACTTGAGAAGGTTTGAAGATTTGTATGGCATGGCTTTTGTGTTTTGATTTTTGGCTGTGCTAGGACCTTTTCGACTCTCTTAAAAACAAATTCTGTAACAACACTAAAGCATATTCATCATTCTCTTAACTATTGGAGGCTAAAATTTTGAACCAAAAGAGTTTCACTGGCGTACTACAAGCAGTTTAGGGCACATACACATCCAAATTATTGTATTCTGTGGTATGGTTCGACCTTTTATTAGGGCAGACTCCTGTGTATAATTTGAGCAAGTCCGACCTATATCCAAGGAGTGTTTTAAGTTACAAGCAGTGTGAAAAATTGCTTCAATAAGTTGTGACTTATGTTGTAAACCATGTGGCTCTATTACTTTTGATATTTCGGCCTAGTGTAGATACTGAAGCAGTTGCAGTGGCGTGTCTCTTATTTGTCCTTGATGTCTTTGGCTATGGACGAATGCTTGAAGTCCTGTGGTCTTGTTGTTTATGAAACGTTTGTCCTGTGAGCTTTCCTATGACTACTTGGCCCTCTACAACAAGGTTTCGACCTTCATGCTCTCTGTTGATTTGGACAACACTTAGTCATCTCAGTAAAGCCTTTCAATACTAACCAGATCTAAAGAATAAGGTTGCGCTAGTGTGGAAAGAAGACTCGTGTGTCATCTCTTGTTGTGTATGCACAGATCTCAAGGTTGGTTGGCATTGGCAAGGTTGTTGGTTTAAAGTTCTTGATAAGCTTACTAGCTAGGGTTTACAAGAATAAGGGCCTGTAATCATTGTTACAACATCAACTTGAAGAGCATTAGTCAAAGGAAGCTACGGAGGAATAGGCATCAGCACCTTCAGGGTGGCAATCTCTACAGTTTGTTAAAGTTCTGACACTCTTATATCAAAGACATTAGAGGTACAAGAATCCATATTTAATTTACAAGTCACATAATTTTGAAGAAGTCTGGTTTGAACAACATTGAAAGTTTCATTGTTGAAGTCTCACTGAATTAGAAGTATAATTGATCAGTTGTATGGGTTTCTCATTGTCACTGTAGAAGAAGTATACTCTAACAACTAGTCTGGCAATTGAAGAAGTCTAAAGAAAAGATTTCACTGTCATATCAATTTTGCAACAGCCAAAATAAGTCCATATCATTGTACAACAGTTCGAAGATCATCTAGTAAGGGCTTCATTGTTATATCTTTCACAGACGTCTGGTTTTGTATTTGGGTCATTATCCCTGGTACGAAAGCCCAGTTGTTTATTCAATTATCATTTTCAGGGCAGTTGGGTGGTGCAAGGCAGGTGATTGAGGTCACCTTCAGGTTGAAGACTGTAAACACTTCAGGGTGTCAGGGTGGTGCTAGGGAAAGTCGAAGCTTGCAAGGGTGTTGGAGCATCCTACTAGTAGACGCTGATAAAACCATGGCGTTGGAGCGTCCTTCCAGTTGGAGATGGTAAATAGAATGCTTTTCTAGAGTACTGGGGAATTGGGGCTTCCTTTTCAGTTGGAGCTGAATTATATTATGTACTCATAAAATTATTAGAAAAGATTTCGGTGGTTTTTCTCCTAGAAGGGTTTCCACCTAAAAATCTCTGGTGGACTGATTCTTTTATGTGTTGATGTTTTATGCTTATTGTTGATGCTCCAAAAATTTATAAATACTAATTATAATAAGAGATACTGATTCATGCCCCTCTCAGTATTTTCACCACACTGGGTACTGATCTTGAAATCAGAATGATTTTTTTAATGGTTGAAAGAATCTATTCTTATGAAAGAATAGTATGGTTGCTAGTGGTATTTATTACTGGGAAATCTTATGCCATTGCAATGCTGTCTTGTTGAATAAATGAATATTGTTGTTAAATTATTGTAACCCTAGTCATGAATAACAACCCTAGGGAAAAAATATCCCTAGAATATTACATGTCCTAAGGAAACTTTCTGCATGTTCTACTTGCCTAGAGTCCTTTAGACACTTAAGGCCGTGTAGAAGTACTTGCTCGATCTACAAACATCAACACTTGTCATTGTGCTAAATTGTAAGCACATAGAAGATACACTCATTGTCACCTTAGCGCACTCTCCTTTCACTTTATGCCAACTTCTAGGGGGTGGGGGGATCCCAATTTGTACACAATTTACTAATGATCTTAGATGACTAGTGCCCATAAACACTTACTACGAGAAAGGTTATGAGTTAAAATGATAACAAATGCCTAGTGTGGTATATAGCAATGTTCCACCGAGTTTCCGGGATGGGGAAACGCGGGAGCGGACATACGCATAAGGGGGTGTATATAAGCAATCCCAAAATGTAGGGAATTTTTGGGGAAACAGGGGGACATTAGACTCATAAAAATTGTAAATTATTAAAAATTTAATATATAAAAATAAAAAAATAAAATCTGAAAAATATGTCAATAACTAAATAGAAAATCTTAATAATTATGAAATGTACATCTAAAGACTAAATATGATCATCATTACATATTAGACTATTATCATCTGACATTTCTGCATTGTAAATCTAAAAATAGATTCCTAAATTGAATCCATCATTTGACATTATGCAATGTTCCATCTAAATTCATCATTTGGCATGATACACGGTACATCTAAATTAAATTAATAAATTCATCGTTTGACAATTGAAATTATGCAATGCACATAAAATTTTCAAAAACGATAAAAAGTAAATTCATCATATGACAATGACAATGGCATTATGTTGAAGTCTAAAATAGCCATAGAATACTAAACTAAAAATAAACATAGAAGGCACTGAGCAATGAAATACAAGTAAATTTCTCAAAAAGTACTAAATAGTATTAATAGATACTAAGTTTTAAGTTTTAATATACTTTAAGTTTTTTTTTTTTGTTGTTTAAGTTTTAAATTTTAATATAACATAATTTATTTATTTAAAATAAATAAATTAAGTTTTAATATAGTTTCCATTTTTATTTTATTTTATTTTTAATGTTTTATAAAAACTATTAGACAAAAAATGGGGGACACATATGCATCCCATCCCACCAGCCCCCCCGTGAGCTCCCTTGCGTCCCCCCTGCAAAGGAGTTGCGTTCATTGCTAGAAAAACGACCGCTCGAAGTTTCCCCGAGTTTCCCAAAAGGGGGTTGTGGAGGAAACGTTTCCCCGTTCCTGGAGTCTGGGGGAGCGTTGGGGCGCATCCCCCACCCTGAGGGATGCGTCCCCATGGAACACTGGTATATAGTACGCTACAATAGAAAATATAAACCAGAAAGGAAAAATCACTCAAAACACTGAAATAAAGGTTACCTTGAATCTTGAGATGAGGGAAAGGCACAAAACTCAAGTGGGGTGATTGATCTTTGATTGCCACCTGACTTGTGACCTGATTGGGACAAATGTGTTGTTTCCATACACTTCCAGATCTGCAAAATAATGCAGAAAAAACAAATTGGGAGTGTCTTTAAAGCAACATATGAGAGTGGAAACACACTAGAATGATGGATCCTTGGAAGTTTGAGCTAGTGGAGTGAGATAGGAGTGAAAATACAGTCCAACAAGGAATAATATGCAAGAAAAAAGTAAGTTACAGCAATCTAATCGAAACTTGGATGACTTTGGGGGTCCAATCCTCAAGGGGTTAAAAATAGAAAGTGCCTTAATGGAGATGAAACCTTTTGCATCATTGATGGCAACCATAAATGCTTCTAAATATTAAATATATGCAATGAAATTGCGTCAGAAATATAACTAGGGCTTTGAAGAGATTAGAAATAACCTTTCATGAAACCCTAGGTTAGGGGCCTCACCAATCTTGGAAGATGTTGTTGTAAATAAAATTATGATTCGTGAAAAGACCTTCAGACCCCTCAAACTGATGTTAGATAAACCTTTAAAGAAATAAATAAGAGGGTTGTTTTATTTGGGCCTTTAAATATTCAGTGTGGCACGATTAAAAAACAAGCATCTTAGTTCAAGAATGTAATCCGTCAACCCCTTTGCAGACAATAAATGAAAGATATTCCATGGATTACTTTTTATTTTTAATGGTTAGATTCCTTGAAAGAGACGGCTAGTTGCATGTTGCATGAAAGGTCCCTTCCTTCCAAATTGTGGGATGAAGCAATCAACTGCGCTTTGTACATACAAAACAGATCTCCTCACAAATTTGTTTTAGGAAAAACACCTTTTAAGCATGGAGTGGCATGCAACCATAAGTCACACATTTCCGCATTTTTGGATCTCACGCATGTGTTGAAATTCAAATGTTCTATGCCGTAACAATCACTTATTAAATAAGCAATTATAGATAAAACATAAATCAAATGCACAATAGAAGACAACCAAGAACAAAATGAGACACAAAGAATTTAGGTCCAATGACTAGGGAAAAGCCCACAAGGGAAAAACCCAACCAGATTCTTCTATTAGAAATCAATTGTTCAACAGAGATATATAGTACAATGAGAGATCAAGAGAATGAGTAAGTTCACCCAAATCTGAACAAGCTGTAGCAATAAGATCACTTGTAGCAACAACATATGCACACATTGAATCAACCTTCCCTTCAACAGAATCAACACCGAAACACTGAAGCATTGTGTCAACCTTGGATCACCAAGTTCTGCTCTTACTCTTCAAGTCTCTCTCTCTCACAATCTTCTTCAACTCTCTCCAACTCTATCTCAAGTTTGAATTCATCTTTCACAATGCACAAGTAGTGAGGGGAGAAAGAATGAGGCACGCATATATAGGAGGAGCAACGAATCCATGCCATAAAGGAGTAATAACTTGCATGCCAAGAGGAGTGTAACTCATGCCATTAAGAAGGTATGCATGCCTTTGTAGCTTATGCTTTTAAGAGAGTGTGTAACATATGCATTAAAGAGTACATAAGCAGAATCTTGTATGCCATACTTTTATTTAGTGTAAGAGAGTGTAAGAGAACATTATTGAGAGCCATGACTTAGTGACTTGATTTTCTTTTTAATAATAATAATAATAATATTGATGATTGATTCGAAATTGAATTATTAGGATTGATTGATAATTAGAAGGGATTTTCCATCAACAATACTTGATTAGCAATTGATGCAAGGTGATTTACTATCTTGGGACTTTCTAATTTTGTACTTTCTATTTTTAGAAATTCATCCTTGAGTTGCTAAATTCTCAACACTCCCTCTCAGCTAGGGAGGAATTTATTTATGCAACAAAAGATATCTGCTTTCTCTGCTTATCTTTGTTCATCTCTGCTCTGTATCATCTGGAACAATGATGTCACAATCTAAGAAGAAAAATCATCATAGGGGAGCTTTGACTACCACCCTATATCCACGAACAATAGGGACGATTAATCTATCACGCTATATTCACTTGCGGGGATTGCCACTTGCCAACATATCACAAGGATCTCACACAACCAAGTCTCATCTCTGCTTGGGGGGATAACCCTCTTGTTAAGGATCTCGCACAACCAAGTCACATCTCTGCTTGGGGGGATAACACACTTGTCAAGGATCTCTCACAACCAAATCACATCTTTCCTTGGGGGGATAACCCACTTGACAAGTATCTCATACAACCAAGTCACATCTCTGCTTGGAGGGATAACCCACTTGTCAAGGATCTCACACAATCAAGTCATATCTCGCTTGGGGGGATAACCCACTTGTTAAGGATCTCATACAACTAAGTCACATCTCTGCTTGGGGGGATAACCCACGTGACAAGGATCTTGCACAACCAAGTGTCATCACTGCTTGGGGGGATCGACTTGTCAACACATGACAAGGATCTCACACAACCTAGTCTCATCTCTGCTTGGTGGGATCCACTGGTCAATACATGACAAAGATCTTGCACAACTCATCAAACCTGCTCTCTGAAAACCAAGAACTTCGCTTTCGGCAAAGGGTTGGTAAGTATGTCAGCTAGCTAATCATCAGTCACAATATGATGGAGCCTCACTGCTCCTCTCTGCACCATATCCTGAATATAGTGATATTGTATCTCAATGTGCTTGGACTTGTCATGGTACACGAGATTTTCTGCAAGTTGAATCCCTCTTATTGTCATAGTATATTATTGTTGTATCTAGCACATGCTCAAACAAGTCTCCAAAGAGATTTCTCAACCATACTGCCTCACATCTAGCCATGCTAGCAGCAATGTGCTCGGCTTCAGCCGTGCTAAGGGCTACTGACTTTTGTTTTTTGCTTATCCAAGATATCATGGCAGATATCAAGCTATAGTAACATCCAAATGTGCTTTTTCTATCAGTAGAGTTTCCAACCAAATCAACATTCGAGTAGCCATGTAGTCTTACATCTCCAACAATATGTTTCAATCCAAGATTCATGGTCCCATTTAGGTATCTCAGCACATGCTTTGTAGCAATCCAGTGTGCATGTGATGGTTTAATCATATATTAGCTCAGAGTATTCACCACAAAACATATGTTTGGTCTAGTGTTCACTAAGAACATTAGTGCCCCAATTAGTTGTCAATACTCAAAAGGATTTTTTAAATCAGGACTTGCAACTTCACTACACAACTTCTTGAAGTTCATCTCCATTGGAGTATTCATAGATTTACATTCTGTCATACCAATTTTTCTAGCAGCTTGACAACATATTTTCCTTGAGAAAGAAAAATCTTACCAGGTTTCTGCCATACTTAAAGAGCCAAAAAGTAATGCATCAAATAAAGATCTTCCATTTCAAATTCAGAAGCTAACTCCCTCTTACACTGGAGGGTAAGGGGTTCTCCACCTATCAAGAATAAGTCATCAATATATAATACCAAAATCAAAGGCATACCTTGGACCGTTTTGAAGTAGAGATTTGGAACAACATTGCTTCTAGTAAAACCAAGCTTCATCAAGAAGCTATCAATGTGGGCATACCAAACTCTTGGAGCTTGCTTCAAACCTTAGAGGGATTTCTTCAGTCTACACACATGAGTTTTCCGGTCATGTACTTCAAAGCCTTGTGGTTACTCCACAAATACTTCTTTGAGGAAGCCATGCAGAAAGACAATCTTCACATCCATTTGGTGAAGGGACCATCCTTGGCTAGCAATTAGAGCCACAATAGATCAGATGGTTGTATAATGGAAAACAAGTGAAAAGATTTCATCATAGTTTATTCTCTCTTTTTGAGAGAACCCTTTGGCCACAAATCTAGCTTTATATTTTTCAATACTGCCATCAACGCAATGTTTAATTTTATACATCCATTAGAAGACACAACATATTTACCTTGGGGTCTTGGAACCACTTCCCATACATCATTATGAATGATGGAATCACATTCTTCAGCCATTGCATCTTTCCACACTTGAGCCTTCACAGCTGCTTCAAAAGGGCATGGTTAAGCTTGAATAATGTTGCTCATGGCTACAACATATCCTTGGAACCGACATGGTTTCTTGCTTTCTGTAAAGGTTCCTCTAGGAGCGACATGTTTATTAGCATCTTGAAGGGTGTCACGAATCCATAAAGGTCTCCTATTGGTAGGAGGATCACATGGCGGAGGATCCAAAGGATCCATGGGCTCCATGGGTTCATCAATATGACCAATTTCAAGCTCAAGATTTTCTTGTATCTCAAATGCATCATCTTGACTATCAACATTAGTAGGAGGAAGAGGAGTGTCTCTTGCCTTTTCAAGAGTTGCATCTTCATCAAATGTTACATCCCTACTAAACTCTATATTTCTTTGTCCAAGTACATATATTCTGTAAGCTTTAGAATTTTCACGATAGCCAACAATCATACCTTTCTTACTTGAAGTTTCCAACTTGGCACTCTTTTCCTTTAGCACATGAAAGTAGACATCGCAGTGAAAGATACTTAAGTGCCCATTTTGTTCTGGGTTATATGATACGGTCGTCTCTTTCCTGATTCCAGCTTCCTTGCAGAATTCTTGAGTTCTTGTCCACTTCATGTCCACTCAAGTCATGGGATGGCTCGACATCTTCCTCAATCTCAATATAAAGGACTTAGTTCTCACATTCATCAAATGTACCTGTCGATCCCAGAAAAAGAGCAAGAGCAGTGGTAGCAAAGTAAATAAACATAATGAAATTATACCTGGTGATTAGGCAGGTCTTTCATTCTTTTTTAGATGTGAGAGTGGCTCCTTCATTATCCATGTACCAACTTTCTCTTGGAGTTTACTCTTCTTGCGCTATATTGCACCCTGTTGATCTTCAACATCAGCTTTTCTTGATCACATTTTCATCAAGAAGTTAGTGAAAGAATAATTCAAACACTCATGCAGGAAGAATATTGAATAACCAATGATCTATAAAGATAAATCTAAACAAGAATATCGACACAAAGAAACAACACAAGACTTGAAAATACTTATTTTTAAATGGGGCATTAGGGGAGTTTTAAGGTCTAAAATGGGCCTCCTAAGAAAAATGTACAACCAAAATAAACTTTATAAGAACCAATAGGATTTAAGATGATGATGTCAACTATGGGGGATGATTCACCATTTTTGGAGTAAAAAAGTAAAAAGATTAAAAAATAATAAAATAATAAAACTACTTTTTCAACTTATCTCCCTAAAGTTTTACTCAAATTTCAAGCTAGAGTATTCATTGGATGAAAAATCTAATTACTCATCCAAGGAGTACCTATGTTGCATACTTTCAATATACTTTTCGCTACACGAAAAATGATAAATAAATGAAAAAACGTGATTGCAATCACATTTTTAATGTATTTCTCATTTTTCATGTAGCCGGGTCCATCGAAAGTATGGAACATGAGTATTCCTTGGATGAGGAATCAAATTTTGCATCCAACGAGTGTTTCTGCTCGAAATTTGAGTAAACCCATAGAGAGATAAGTTGAAAATACGAGTTGAAAAAATACTTTTTGCTTTTTTTCCCTCTAAAATTTGATGATGTAATCTAATCTTATTTTATTATTTCCACTATTATTTTATAATTTCCTTAGGAGGCCCATTTTAGACCTTAAAAATCCCCTAATGAGTGAAGGAAGCTATTAGCTCCCTCTTGATGTGGCCTCTATAAGTTAACACTGTCCATCAGTCATATTTCATTGGCAAAAGAAATGCATCTTCTTGAACACCACTTGGCAAACTCCATCATGATTCACTCTAATCTTCAGGGATTTCAGAAACCATCATTCTCACATGAGGTAATGCTTTATAGTGATGATGGGTGAACTTTCGGTGCCACTATTTATATTGATGATTACTTATCATGAATCTATGCATGGATATGTCTTCCATTGATTTTATAAAGATCTTCAAATCTTGATCCCGGAGTGAAGGCATGTAATAATAATTATACATATTGACTTCATTTCTTGCGATGATATTATTTATAATCCATCTTTTATTGCTGCAAAAGATGTTAGTTTAGAAAACTATCATTCCATCTTTTGCAAAAGTCATGATTCTTACCTACAACCACTATTGTTTGTAAACTCTACTATCAAAATTGCTAAAACCTATAAGATTATGATCTTTCTCATATAATGTGAAAGAGTCAAAATCCCCCTATCTCCAACATTCAATTTCTACCAGTTATTCTTTCATAACCTTCTATGCATTATACTTCTTTTTAAGGCAACATTTTCCTGCACATGCATAAACAAGAGTAAAACTACTCGTTATTTTTGCATCCATCAACACATACCAAAACCACAACTATTAAACATATGCAACCCCTTAATTATTATCTGCAAAATTACTATCATATCTTGGGTTCCTTGAAATCTTGGAAGAATGGTAGCAATAAATTTTCAGTAGCAAAATTTCAACAGTAAAATTTCAGCAATAAAAATTTCATCTGAAAATGAACAAGAAGTAAAAGGAACAACAAGTGATATTTCAATAGAAAATGGGTTGTAAGTAGAGTGGACAACACTTGATATTTTAGCAGAAAGTGGGTTGTAAATAGATTGGACAGAAAGAGATATTATAGCAGAAAATGGGCTACAAATAGAGTGGACAGAAAGAGAGATTTCAGCAGAAAATGGGTTGGAACAACACTTGTCTTCTTGAGTTTGTCTTCACCAAAGCTTTGATACCATGTTGAAATTCAGATGTTCTATGTTGTAACAATCACTTATTACAAAACTTCTCTATGCTGCAATATTAGATAAACAATTGTAGATAGAACATAAATCAAATGCATAATAGAAGACAACCAAGAACAAAATGAGACAGAGAATTTAGGATCAATGACTAGGGCCAAAGCCACAAGGGGAAAACCCAACCAGATTCTTCTTCTATTAGAAATCAATTGTTCAGCAGAGATACAAAGTACAATGAGAGATCAAGAGAATGAATAAGTTCACCCAAATCTAAACAAGCTGTAGCAAGAAGATCACTGGTAGATGAAAACAATTGAATAATCTTCTCTTACCCAACCAACTCATGAGACAAGTCGAACAATAATAAAATAATGAGTGGTTAGTTACATGTCTTCTCTAAAGTGGTTGACCATGTCAACAAACTCCAAAGTGTGCTCTCAAACTCCTCAAAGGTAGGTTCCTCCTCTAGCAACCCTTAATAAATATGCAACCAATCACCACATGTGGTACGTGTGGTCATTCATGGTGAAATGTACCACCAAATATATCACAAAAACCTGTAAGTAAAGCTCCATACGATGGATCAACCCATCTAGAAAATGAAGTGGAATGTCATAAGGGATAACTACCTAATTGATTTTAAGCTAGATGCAATGATTATGTCATGAGTCAAGGAACTAGATACATGAATGAGGAAGTCAGCCAAATTAGCTCATGCAACAAACCACAATTTGGCTTCAATGGAAACAACACCATTAATTAAATGCATCAACTTACACACCATTCATAAAATGATGGCACAACCTCCTCCAAAAGCATCTCCACACTACTCAACGCGACATAGTCAACAAGGGAATGACATAATTAAACTTGTATGGATTGACTTTCATATCTAAATTATACTGTATGCAAAGGGGATGGCTTGCGCGAGCTGGTGAAAATCCAACCCATATACTTGGCTTTGGTGAAGAAAAATGCCTCCATAATGCCAGTACCACTCCTATGATATGTGGGTATGACAATCCATGGCTCCATAATAAAAGGTGGTCCTATAATAATCAAGGGTGGCTCCATAAATAAAATATGCCTTGCCTCAACATGTTTCATTCCTCCTCATGCTACAACTCCTAACCCAATGATTGTGGGAAGGGCCAGACCCTGCATAACATAATAATATACCTTGCCTTCACATATGTGTTAGAGGTGAGCACTTAACCTAGGCATGCACTAATAAAGTGAAATGTATGCTAGAACCCTTCATCACATCCCCTAAGTCCAAGTATCACATTAATACATGTCTAGCTAGTCATGTGGTGAACATAACACAAAGGGACCAAATGGAAAGACCATCATAGTGACATCACTGATATAGTATCACCATATTTAGTCTTTAGGATGCTCCAAAGACAATGTAGTTCCATGTCAATGCCTTCTATCACCATCATCCAACCCCTTGTGGGGTCAAAACCAACATACATAAGCCAAGGTGTGGGACTTTAGACATGCTAACAATATACCAAGAACAACACTAGCATATTGATCCATCCCATAGATATGCCACTATAAAAAGAGAACAAATGGATGAGACCTGACCACTGATCACACAAGGGAGAAATTAGCATTATCCAATCCAAAATACTCAAGCAACCAAATGGAAGTACTATCTACAAGTCAAGTCACATCTCGTGAAGCGATCATCTTGCGAAGTTCTGAAATGTGTGATGGTGTAACCTCTCATATACAATATGAGTGGTAACATGCGGACCAATAATATTTGATAGGGACTTCCAAGTTGAGTGACACTTGAATTGTCAGAAATAAGAGATTCTGGTCTATCACTAGTAAAACTTTGAGGCACAAGAATTGTTGAAATTTTGATGTTCTATGTTGTAACAATTACTTATTACAAAACTTCTTTTTGCTGCAATATTAGTTAAACAATTGTAGATAGAACATAAACCAAATGCATAATAGAAGATAACCAAGAACAAAATGAGACAGAGAATTTAGGTCTAATGACCAGGGAAAAACCCCACAAGGGAAAAACCCAACCAAATTCTTCTTCTATTAGATATCAATTGTTCAACAGAGATACAAAGTACAATGAGAGATCAAGAGAATGAGTAAGTTCACCGAAATTTGAAAAAGTTGAAGCATAAATATCACTGGTAGCAACAACAAATGCAAACACTGAATCAACCTTCCCTTCAATTGAATCAACATTGAAACATTGAATCAACCTTCCCTTCAATTGAATCAATTCTGAAACACTGAATCAACCTTGGCTCACCAAGGCCTGCTCTTGCTCTCCAAGTCTCGCTCTCACAATCCTCTTCAAGTTGATAGGGGCTTCCAAGTTGAGTGACACTTGAATTGTCAAAAATAAGAGATTCTGGTCTATCACTAGTAAAACTTTGAGGCGCAAGAATTGTTGAAATTCTAATGTTCTATGTTGTAACAATTACTTATTACAAAACTTCTTTCTGCTGCAATATCAGTTAAAGATAGAACATAAACCAAATGCACAATAGAAGATAACCAAGAACAAAATGAGACAAATAATTTAGGTCCAATGACCAGGGAAAAACCCCACAAGGGAAAACCCAACCAGATTCTTCTTCTGTTAGATATCAATTGTTCAACAGAGATACAAAGTACAATGAGAGATCAAGAGAATGAGTAAGCTTACCCAAATCTGAAAAAGCTGAAGCATAAATATCACTGGTAGCAGCAACAGATGCAAACACTGAATCAACCTTCCCTTCAATTGAATCAACACTGAAACACTGAATCAACCTTGGCTCACCAAGGCCTACTCTGGCTCTCCAAGTCTCTCTCTCACAATCTTCTTCAAGTCTCTCCAACTCTCCCTCTCAAGTTCAAATCTTCTTTCACAACACACAAGTAGTAAGGTGAGATGATATGAAACACAGATATATAGAAGGTGCAACAAATTCATGCCATAAAGGAGGTTCAACTCACATGCCATGAGGTAGGTGCAACACATTCCTTTTTGGGAAGAGTAACTTATGCCATTATGGAGAGGCAACACATGCCTGAGAAGTGTAACTCATGCCATTAAGGGGAGTCATCATTTTAAGAGAGAAATGTATGACCTAAATGATGAGAGTGTAACATATCCATTAATGAGAGTGCAAGAGAGAGTGTAACGTAGTGCTATGTGAGTCATCAAGGAGAGATATGCGAAGTGATTGAGTGTCATGAAGGAAAGGGGACTTGAGTTTCCTTATAATAATATTATAGCATCATAAAAGATAATAATAATAATAATATTGATGATTAAGTGGAAATTGAACTATTAGGATTGATTAATGATAAGTTAAGTGATTTTTCATCAACTATACTTGATTACGAATTGATGCAAGATGATTTACTATTTTTGGAAAGTCATACTTGAGATGCTAGACATGACTTTTTAATTGTGAATAGTCACTCCAGAATTGTCAGAAATGAGTTTTTATTTAAGGAAATTCATCCCTGAGCTGCCAATTATCAACAGGAATAAAACCAAATACACAGATTCAGGAATAACTTAAATACAGTTTTTGAAGTTCGGTAGTTATTTTAGAGCATTTGGAGCTCTCACTCGAGGGGGGATTTTGGAGGAGCAAACAATGAGCTCCAACTTGGTATTGATGTATTTATATAATTGGAACTTCATGTTAGTAGACATTGATGTTAGAGGTTCATACATCCGTTACCAATGTAACACTTGGATTTAAAGATTACTGGTTAGGTGGGCAAACCATAGTTGTGAGACTTGGCCAAGACTTGCAAGTCTTTCCAAGTTTTGCTGTTGTTCTTGAAACAAATACCTAGTTAGAGAACTCACCCTAAAACTTGTCGACAATCAAAAACTTTGGGAAAGTCACCAAGACTTGGACGCAACTCGAAAAAACTTGCCCAAAATCATCATAATTATTTTTCTGCACAAAAGATCCTATATTTTGATTTTTTTGATTTGCTGAGTTACTCCAAGTTTTGATGCATCACCGAGTTTTGCCAAGTCCCAACTGTCCAAGTTTTTTCCAATTCTGAGTCTCACAACGTTGGGTTGAACCACGGTACCACCATGGTCCATAACCAATCTAGGGTGCTATATAATATTGCAACGAGGTATGATATCTTGAGACGGTGGCTTATGTAACGTGGGTGGCCTACTCCAGGTTCCTCATTATGTACTTGCTAGAGTGTTATTAGTATCTAACATTTATTGTTCTCCACAAATTTATGTGTATAATACTTTGTTATCACCTACATGAAATCCTATATTTATATGAGCTTCCAAGCATGCTTGATGTCGCAATTACTATGGCTAATCATTTTATATATTTTTTTTGCAATTTTTGGGTTTCTAGCTGTCATGTTTTTTATATCTTTAGCTGAATTTAGTTTTGCTGACTTAGAGAATTGTTCTGTGGGTATGACCATAAAAAAAGGCAGTTTTGAAATACAGTCCTGTGACATTTCATAAATTTATACCTTAAACAATTCTCTCTGATAAATCGTCATGCTTTTGTTGCATGTAGGTACCATCAACTCTGGGACCAGTCATCTTCACAGCTTGGATTAGAAGTGAGCTTAAAGAACTGTGGATTGGACCAAGGCCAGTTCTAAATGAGAAAGTGGTTCTTATGGAAGTCTGACTGCTATGTGAATAGATTATAGTTGCATCTTGTTTTGTAGGTTTGGTTGCTTTGGATGTTCTATCAAAATTGGCCGGAAGTCTGGGTTTATATGTTGTCCTGCAGCCTATAAATGTGAAATTCAGTGGCATACAACATCATGTGCTATATCTGTCTGAAGAAATGTAGTATTTTCCGTTTGACCTTGGGTCTTTTCACATTTTACCATGTCACCCCAATGCACCACTGTAAGAATCCTTGATCACCCATAAGCAACTTGCTTCACAGAAGTAGCCGTTCACATAGGCAATGACCTAGGCCTCAACTCTTATGTCAATCACCCAATTTGCAAGTATTTTTGGATCATGATATGCGATCCAAGCTCCATGTTACATCCCTAAACTAAGTAATTGAACTGTCAGTATACAATGCAAATGTAGAAATAAGAAAATGGAATGAACCTTTTTTCTTTCAATTCAAAAAGCATCAAAACAGAATGCCTTAATACATAGTTCAGGATTATGTTGTGTGACTTTGCCTTTTTAGATGATGCACTACATCAGCTAATGAAATTTAAAACTTATCATTTGTGCAGCCAGCACAAATCAAAATCGATTTACACATAAAAAAGGTACATGCCTTTGTACTGTAATGATGTGCAATCCAGAGATTCAATAAAACATTAAAGCTGCATTTTCTTTATTGGTTTGAAAGAACGTTATCTTAGTTCTATCTTACTTTGTCACATTGTCTATGGTGATGGACGTTAAAGTAGATGTTAAGACTATATTTTTACCTAAATGAACATAAACACATCGTCAACAGGTAATTACTAAAAATCTAGAAATTGATGTGAAGCCCATAAAGTAAGCTTTGAAATGATGTGAAACCCAGCAATTGATTATGGACGCTAAAGCAAATGCTTGATGTAAATGTTGAGCATTTGAAATTGAAGTTGTATTACATTATTGCATTTGGAAGTTAAATGCATTATATAGTTCTGGTTCCGATGTTGAGCATTTGAAGATGAAGTTCTATTCCATTGTCTCATTTTAATCTAAATACATTTTAGGATTTTGGAGCATGCATACATTGAAATGTGGGACGTGTTTCAAGTATTGTCATAACTAGCCATGAATACTATAAGATGTTTCTCTTGACGTTTAACATTATAGAAAATAGTTCCTTCGGAGGGAAAATAACTCCACGGGAAATGTCTCAAATATGTAGCCTATATTTGGTTCATCTATTTTATCCTATAGTTGATGTGGTGAGAGTACCTACCGATTCGATACATAGGTTTCAAAGTTTTTATTACATGCAAGACAATGCAAAGGGACTTTCTTTAGTACATTCCAACGCTTCAGCCCCAACTTTGGGTTCTGTAGTATTTTTGGCAAGGTCTAAATGGCAATGTCCTTGGAGGCCTTCCATTGGTACTTATGGGTGGAGTCAAGGGCAATACCCTTGGAGGCCTCCCATCATTGCTGATAGGTGGAGTAAGAGTTGGCACCCCCATGGAGTTTCGGAGTGCCCCATAAGCTCCATAACTTATGGTACTTGCAACCTCATGTATGCCTAATTCTATAGCTGAACACCGAGTCTCAGCGTAGTGTGCCCATGTTTCAATAATCTATGCATGTATAGACAACCAGGGATGGCAATTGTTATATCTCAGCCTTAATTCTGAATATTAATCACAGCATAGCCAGATTTTTGCATGCTCATGGTTTTTTGAAGGCTTGGGATAAGGGGCAGTTATTCCACCCCTTCTAGTGGCTTTCCTGGAAGAAACCTGATCCGAAACTCGTCATAACTTTTTGAATGATTGGAATCTGCAATCTTAACACTCGTAAATTGCAAAATAAGAGTAATAAAGGGTGTTTGAATCGGCCCTGATCTTTGGAATTATGATTTGATTTGAGCAACGCATATTGGAATTTGAGCGATTGTTGCTTTGCCAGATTTCAATGGATAAGGGATGATTTGAGTACCTTGCATAGTTTTTTTTTTTTTTTTGACTTCAAATTCTTTGAGGTTTGGAGTCGTTCTCTGCACCAATGCATCTTGGGCCCTTGGTGCATAGCAATTTATCCATCCACTATTTTAAACTGCAATTCATCATCCCCAGAATTATTTTTAATTTACATTGGACTAAGTGCAATTTTTAGTGATCACCTTGAACATGCATTTCACAATTGTCCTTTTGGGTTAATGGAGTTGTGAGAAATCACTATGCGTGGTGGGGCACATAGTGTAGGTATGGTAACTCTATCAACTTTAAGTGGGTGTGGAGTCGACCAGATGACATCATGCACTTAGATACAATATGTCCCAAAAGCAGTTGATTAATTAATAGGGATTATGAATGTCTTTGCCAACCATCTTCTATTCAATGTGATTCATGTGGATTAGAATTTGGACAATACCATTTTGCATTGCAAATACTTCAAATTCTAAATACTCTCGTATTCATTGTTATAAATGTTTATTGTAGGGATGGATCACACTTGTTTCTTAATGCTAACATCTGTGCCTTTGATATATTACACACTTGGAATTTGTAGTAAGCTTATGCAAAATTGCATGGATGGAATAACAATAGGGTTTGTTTCGTGATAGTTGAACAATTAATCTAGGAAGCACACTATGGAGTGTTGGGGGACATGTTTTAGTGAAATAAGTAATGTAGAGGATCATATGTCTAGGTTTATGGTGTCCAGCCCTATTTAAAGATTGTTTCAAGTAGGTGAAGTGTGACCATTGTTAAAAGACAAGCAATAAATCTCAATTTAGTTACTTCAATGTATTGAACTTGATATTATCAATGTAACATTTTGAGCATTGGGGAATAGACTTCATTGAATCCTTTGTATTGACAAAAAAACTATAATATGAAGTACCATAAGTCTAACTATAAAATCACGTACAAAATATTATGAACACTCCACACTTTATTGATATCAAACTTGTAAGGTAGGCTAACACGTTACAATTGACTATTTTGCAAAAGGAATAAACTCTTATTCACTTACCTCTTTGAGGGGACAACTTCTTACTGTACTAAGCTCAATACATAATTCTTCCACACATACCTAAGGGGTTCTCCATCTTAAGTTATAATTATCAAGAGAACTCTAATTATAAGAAACTCCCAAATCCCTAGTGGACCTTCTTTAATGAGGCCACATTACATTTATTTACTACCAAATTGTGTTTGGTTAATAATATGGTGAACCTATTCCACCTTACATAGAATGACCTTCATTATTCTATTATTATGCCCTTGCATACCTCCTTATGCACCTTGGGTGCCTCCCTAGGTACCCCATATTACCCTCGCAAGTACACTACTTTTGGCGCCCCTTAGGAAAGTGTCATCCTCATTGTTTGATGTGAAGAAGTACAATCATCATATGCCAAGGTTCCATGGATAAGTGTTGGCCACAATGTTGAAGCAGGTTGAAGGATCAATGTGCCATGTACTAGTGTGAGCCAACATGTTGAAGAGTCCAAGAACCACTTTAAACTTGGTCCCATATTCAAGTACTAATGTTGACTATCCTTGGAAGATACCCGAACTCAATAGTTGGGTTGAAAATGGTGCTCCAAATTGCCTACCTTGATCAGATGGATCTAAGTATATAAATCCATCAATCTTGGAAAAATCATGCACACAGGACACTACAATAGGGGATTAAACAAGTTGAAAATTCACATGTTGGACCAACTACACATGCCCTCCATGATATGCTCTATATAAGGTAGAGAACAATCATCAAATAGAAGAGAAAAGTAGTTGTCATCCAAAAAATGGCAACTATCTAGATACCACGTAGTACAAGCATCGTAAAGATCATACCAAGCATATCATCTTTTGTATATTTTTCCTTGATGTCATTGTATAAGGGCCCAAGAATATAAGTCTCATATGATTGATCTATCATTGCTTGCAACACTTGGAGTCTCTGAGGCCAATCCTTGAGAAAGGTTTTTAACAACCTTAACATCTACATTTCCATGAGGGTTAAAGGGTGAAAATTGCAATGGTTGTATTGAATTCATTATTGATTGAAAGTATAACATATCATACATCAAATTGAATGGTCGAAAATCCTTTTTTCAATGGTGTTAGTATGATGGCAATCAGAGGTCCATATCAAAAGTTATAAGCTTTGTCGTCCACATGGTCATCATGAAAAAACACTTGTAATTGATGTTAAATTAGTGATTTATTGACCTCTTGAACTCCATTTTGGATGATCTTTTATTTTTATTTTGTATTAAATTTGGGTGATTTTTTGCAAGGAATTCAAACCTACAATATGTTTATGCAAATTCATCTTAGAAAGCTACATGAAGTTATTTAAATGTCGTCACCCTTTTTACCCTAGTAAATGTTCACAAAAAAAAAAAAAAATTGCCCCACTTTAGCTGAGGAAAGAACTTTGATACCAATTGTTAAGTACCACAAATCTGATTATAAAATCACATAAAAAAATATGATAGACACTCCAAAATTTATTAATACCAAACACTTAAAGGTAGGGTAACACCTTACAGTTAACCATTTTATGGAAGGAATCCTCCTCTTCACTTGCCTCTTCAAGGTGGCAACCTATATTTTTCTAACTTTTAGATCTTGAGTGGAGGGGACGGAATAGGGGTGTTGGGAGGGTGGGAATGAGCAATGTGTTAATGTTTGTAGTATCGACAGATCTTCTACATAGGCTAAGTGTCTATCATGAAAGGGAGCCCTCTTTAAGTGCTTGTTTGAGAGGAGCAAATATTATGATTTCTTTCTTAAGTTTGAACTTAGGAAGAATACATTAATTAATTTATTGATTGTTATTGGGTATTAGGTTAAAGTTTCTAAGGATAAATAATTTAATTATTTAGTTGACTTAGATGTAATTTCCATCGTTGTTTTAAGTGGGTTAGGATAACCTTCTATTGCTTTGGAGATTAAGGATTTGACTCAATGAAAAATTATAAAGGGAACCTAAGGGAAGGGATGAAGACACAACATTGTGATTGAGAAATATATTTTCTCAAAGAGAGGCTTGAGTGACTGAAGAGAAAGGAAAACGTGCGGAATAGGGTTTTTTGGAAGAGGAATTTTGTAGAGGGCAAGAATTTGGAGAGGGGCTCAGAGCTTGAAAGAGAAGGCCTTTTTTGTGCAAATCGAGTTTGTGGAGTGAGGTTGAGTTGCTACCCAAGGTTGTGTGGAGCAAGGGAGGAGGTCGAGTTTCCAGCCAAGGGGTTGAGTTTTCCTAGTGTGTAGGCCATACAACCAAGGGGGTTGAAATTCAAAAGTAGAGGTTGAGATTTTCCGGCGCTAATTTTATTCAGTAAGGTTGAATTTCCAGAGGCCGAATTTATCTTGGGTCAAGAATCCAGTGGGTTATTTCCAAGTTTAATTTTTACGGTAATTTCTATGTATTTCTCAATGGGTAAAGGCCCTAAATTTTCTAGATAAATTAATGTGAAGGAATATTTGATTAGGCATATTTACGTGCTATTTGTGACTGATTTTTCTAAGCATTTTCTGCTACGAATTTATTGTGAAAAGTTAAAAATACCAATGGGTTTATTTTCAACAATTTAGAAAATTAATTAACTGGTTTAATAAATTTCGGAGTATTAAATAATTGCTTTGTGAAATAAATCAGACCTCGTATCTAAAAGTTAACATGGTATTAAAGCAACCTTAAGCTTTGTGACGAGGGAAACCAATAGCACAAGGGTTTACAATAACATATTTTAATTTTTCAGCTGAAGGGTATACTTGATGCTCTGAGTCATGGCCTTGGGCAACCATTTCCCTCTAGACTTGGTCCAAATATTAAACATATTATTTTAAATTCCATATGCGACTCTGCCCTGTAAAAAACGCATGCACATGTTGGTTAAGCTATAACCAACCCACGTATATGATTTAAAATATGAAAAAAATATAAAATCCCTATTTTTTGGGTCGGGTTTACGGGTTACACCAGAAACCTACCTACAGGAGCCTGTGGCCTAACTGTTTTCCAACTGAAAAAACTGTTTTGAGGTCATATAAATACACCTCATGGGGAAGGCCTAAGGGGAGAGAAAGATAGGATATTGATATTATATCCAACTTGTTCCTGATTAAGTCTGATTTATCCTTGTGCCTTCGACACTCCCAGCTATAGGAAACCCTTGTCTCCTCATTGTGATGTCCATCTCCTTTATATGGCATCCATGTGTATGCGTTTGAAAGAGAATTGTTGAGGCTTGGGCTGGACGCATCCGGAGGAAGGTTTCTCTTGGAGCCGGAGAAGGATCAAGTTGTATTCTTCCACATTCTTTTGCTGTCATCAATAAAGAAGCCATGTCTTGTTTCTGATATTTACATCTTAATGCTTTAATTTATGTTTTAATCTAACTGATGTATGATTTCATGTTTTATACTTATATGCTTATATGATCTAACACTTATATCATGAACATGCATTCAATTACTGTTGTTGTATATGTTTTTTTTGAATGAGTTGCAGGTTTTAAGGCATTGGAGGAAGCAGAGGGTTTGGACCCTACAGGAACGACCTCAAACGTAGACCTTCGGATAATACTTCTTCTTCCTACTTCAGTGGTTTAAGTATTAAGGCTGCTTGTTTATTTGCTTCTTGTTGTGTATGCCCTCTGTTCCATTGGGGTGCTCAACCCATACCCTAGGGTGTATTATTCCCGTAACAGAATTGGCGACTCAGTAATGGAGCAGAGGTCAATGCTTTTTTCAAAGCATCAAACGAGCGTTGACCGAAATCATCCCACAGAAACGAAACTCCTTTCTTCAACAACCGTATAAATCCCTTTTTAATCTCAACATAATTGGCGATAAATCTCCTCAAGAAATTGGCTTTTCCTTGGAGACTTTGAAGTTGACGGATGGTAGACGAGGGAGGGAATTGAAGTATTGCCTCAACCTTGAAAGGATCTACACGAATCCCTTCACTAGATACGATGAATCCGAATAATCGACCGGATGTGACAATGAAAACATATTTATTTGGATTCAACCAGATTTTGTAAAAACGACATCGCTCAAAAACTAATTGAAGATGATGAGAATGATCAATTCTCTTTCGAGAATGAGCAGTTAGGTCATCCAAATAAGCTTCGATGATATGTTTGATATCATGGGAAGCGTAGGACATGGCCCGCTGAAAAGTAGCTCCAGCATTTTTAAGGCCAAAAGGCATATTTTTGTATGCAAAAGTAGCTCTAGGGGAAGATAAAAGTTGTCTTACGTTGATCTTCAGGATGGATAGTAATTTGATTATAACCCGAGAAACCGTCCATGAAAGATAAAATCTCATTTCCCAGATAAAATCTCATTTCCCACACATTCATTGATAATCTGATCAATAAATGGTGTGGGGAAATTATCTTTAGGACAAGCCTTATTTAAATCCCTAAAGTCTATGCATACGTAGATCATTCCTTGTTTTTTATCAACTGGGATTGGATTCGAGACCCACTCATCCAACAAAACATGGTATATAAAACCCGCCTTGAGTAGCTTATCAACCTCGACTTTGATAGCTGCTGCTTTCCTAGGGTTTACAAACCAAAGCCTTTTCCGTATGGGATTCACATTTGTGTAAGTATTGATCTTGTGTTGGACTATTGATGGATCAATTCCAGGCATTTCCTCATAAGACCAAGCAAACACATCACGAAATTCTTTAAAAATTTCAGTATAGATTTGAATTTCTTCAAGGGAGCATTCGGCTTCGATGAAAAATTCTTGATTATATTGGGATTCTTGGAGACGTTCACTGAAATAGTTTCTGAAATAACAGATATATTGCTTTCGGCAAAAACCTATGCTGGAGCCAAAGGGTTTAAAACTGTGTGAACATCACCAATCAACGAAGGAATAGACAAACTAAATTCTACTTCACACAAGTCTAGGAGAAAATATGACCGATGATGCAAATCATCCCACGGTCTGTATATACCCGTCATTGCTTCTAGGATTGCTTCCTTGGATGGTAAAACGATATCAAGGTAGTCCATAGAAGAAGTAGAGTCAAGAGTCCAAGCCGGAGCCACATCTCCATCCAATTCCTCCGGTGAAAGAGGAGTAGGACCGGAATCTGTAGTGTTGACAATAAATTGATATGAAATTTCAGCTGCGGACATAGGATATGCCATTCCACCCACTTTCCCTGCTTTTAATGTGGTGGTAGAAGAGGGTAAGGGCCAATGATTCAAAAAATAATAAGTTCTAAAAAACTCTCTTCGAGAAGAGGTCTTGGACGATAAAATGGCATTTATTCGAGCAACAAGAGAAGGAAGATCAAAAGTACCCATGAATTAGGAATACATTCCAACTCCTAAATTCTCAACAGGTTGCTTGGGATGATTCACCAAGGGAATGGAGGAATCAGAGGATGCATTTGATTCTTTCGAAGAATACTCCATCTCATCGACAATAACAATTCTCCTTTCATGGGGAAAGCAAAGGATGTGAAATCATGATGATACAATGACATTCATTTCATAAATCCAATTTTGTCCCAATAGAAGATTATAATACAAATTTGCATCGACTATTTCCACCTCTATATTGACCACCTTGCCCCGAACACAAATGGGAAAGGTTGGAATAATTCCATGCGGCCTATGAGAATGACCATCAAATGTAGTCAAGAGAGTAGGTGAAGGAGCAACTTGAGGAGACCTGATAGCTTTCCAACATGCAATAGACATGACACATGTGGAAGCTCCCTCATCAACTACAGTTCGAAAGCTATTGATCTTTCGATATGTAGATTTAATTTGGAAAGCCATGTGATGAGGTAGTCTCTTCTTAATATTTGACACGTCAAATGTTACAATAAGAGATTTTTTCGGATCTATAGCCTCAATCGTTGTGAGTAGCGCACTCCTTTGTGCCGAACACAATTGGAGTACCTCTAATGCAGACATCGCACAAGGGCTTTGGACCATATCTTCAACAATGGAGTAGTTCTGGGTAGCCCTGGCATTAGGGTTAATCATCGAATGTTTCGCAGAGCCTTTCGACATCCGAGGTATAGACTCAACTACGGGCCTCTCAATATGGAGCGGCTTTAGCCTTAAATGATTCTGGTTCACAATAATCATGTGATCTTGTAGCAAAATCGACATGAGTACTCATCATATATACATTTCACGGATTTTCCACATCCTAGTTGGCCCCTGTCAGGTTTCCAGTACTAGGATTTGCGCCAACAAACATTTTCTGTCCTTCAGGAAAAGGGCTAGCTAGAATTGTTTGGGAGCTAGAAGAACCCTGTTGCACTAACAAGCGCTGAGCATCCTGAATCTTAGGGAAAATATGAGTTAAATGGTCTCCATTGCACAATTTGCAAGGGAACTTAACTTTCTTTTTAGACTCCTTTTTACCCTCCCCAGTATTATTATTGGGTTTGTTTGCATTACCCTTCCCATCCTTATCTTTGTTCTTACCTTGTCCCTTCTTCCCATTAGTTGTTGATTTCCTTTGGGGTTGGAAGATTGGAGAATGTTAATAGCTGAAGGTTGAGAAGGCATAGACATTGACAACGATGCCTGAATTGAAGAAGCAATTTGTAAAGGCAACTGCTGCAATTGACTTAGTAGGTTAGCCATACTACTATCGATCAACCTGACAATCCTATCAGCATGGGGACCTGGCTTCGGTTTAGCTAAATCGATCTTGGATCGAGGAGCATCAGGAAAAATCTTCTCAAGAATCTCAGACTGAGAATATATAAGTTCTAATCGCTGAACTCTAAAGATAGCATGTTCTTCGGTGAACACTCCAGAGAGCGATACATCCTTAGAAATTTCTGGCTGTAAAGATTTTAAAAACCATTCGAGAAGGAATTCATTAGGAATATAGGCTTTGATGAGCCTCTTCCTTCTCCGCCATTCCTGAATATGGTCAGAAATGTGAGTTGCCATATCTTGTTGGAAACTAACCAATAGCTCAATTCCAACATCATATCGAATGGGCAACTGAAAATGGTTCAAAAACATAGTAGCCAACTCACTAAACGAAGCAAAGGTACCCCCATTAAGCTCTATATATCATTTAGCAACATTCCCAGTTAAGGTGCGCTGAAACAATCTCAACTTGATTGAATAATCAATTAGGGAGTTAGATGAACACCATAAATGAAATGTTGTTATATGGTCAACCAGATCCTCCCCAGACTTTCCTTCGAATTTTGGGATATCTGATGGAAGTTTGGTAGGAACTAGAGGCCACGTTGGATTATATCGAATGGGATCATTCGCAATTTTGAGACATCTGGCAAATTTAGGGTTGTTAGGAATGGTATGCGCGGAGGAGCTTGAGAATTCCACCCACTATGAGATGGATTCCCAATAGTCTGAAAATAATATCCTAGATTTGTAGAGGCACCGGTTTGCCAAGGATTTCTCGTCGAAGAAACCAAACCGTAAGGAAAACCTTGTGGTCTAGAGAAATTCATAGTTTGACCAACTCCTGCTGAAAAGTTACTAGAACTAGGAATATTTCCCCCAAGCAAAGTATTAAAAGGAAAGGAGAGCCCTTGGTAAGGGTTCCATGCATTAGCGAAGGGAGAAAAAGTCTGGAAGGAACTTACAGAGGAGTAAGACATGTTCCACTATTGACCAAAATAAAACTAACTCTCGGCTCCTAAGCCACTAAAAGCAGGGTTAATCCACCCTCCAAAAGGATTATAAATTTGACCTTGAGCGGAAAAAGGAAGAGATCCTAAAGAAAGATTATAAGGAGGAATGTGACCAGTTCCAAAAGGATAACCTTGAAAAGACGCTAAACCACTAGCCATAGAAGTCATGACTGAGCAAACAACGGATGGGATGGATAGAAAAATCGAGGGAATTGCACTAGAAGGCATCCCAAAGGGGAAGGAACTAGTGTGGGAAGCAAAAGATTGGTTGCCTCCACTCGAAGATGGAATGGAAGTAAAGCCAAATATTGTAGTACTAGGAGTGACAATAGATATAGAAATAGTACCTTCTCCTTCAACTGAAATAGGAGTATGCTCACCAGTAGCACTCATAACTAGATTCGCGCTCCCAGTTGTGGCCATTGAAGGAAAAGGACAATAAAAACCAGGGTTTGCCGTCCAATGAGTCAGGGTCCCAATGTACAAAAGAACGTATGGATAATTAGGAGGAAGAGGTGAAGAAGGAGTCACAGGTGACTCAGGAATCTCTTCAACCTCAACTTCATCTTCTGATTGGAAGAGGACCCTAGAAAGGACAGGGGTATCCCTATCCAAATCATGACTTGCACTAGGTCTACCCTATGAAACTATAGCATGATGCAGAGGATCAATCTTCGATGCGTTCGCTGCTACTAATGGAAAATCACCAACATAATTGCTCCTACACCTTCTAAAAGAAGGTTTGACACTCGTAGGTGAGAGCCCACGAAGCCTCCTGGACCGATGAATTGGTCAATCAACCACTTATAATTATTATAAGAACTTGTAAAGACTCAAAAAATTATAAAGCGATGGAAATCTAGGAGCAAAGAGCACTCACTGAAATGTCCCTGATGATACAATCAATCAAGCTACTTTTAGGTATTTCCACTTCGGGTGATTAGGACTAGACACCAAAATATAAGAAAGTGATATAAAGGACCTTCCGACGATAGTTTGGAATAATGATGGCCCAAGCCTACCAGCGAAGGTAACAAAAACAATTACGCTGACCTCTAATCAAAAGCCTTTGCCGGTGCAAGTACCCAAGTTTTGCAAGGGCACCCTCCAAAAGTACTAATGAGAGTGATACAATGTCTGCCTCAGGTACCATGGGTATTCCCTCTCACAGTCACCTATGTGGTCCCTAGGAAAGGCAACTATGATCACCAGTTCATATCGACAGTAGGGCGGAACAGTGTTTGGTTGGGATCCTACAAGTCGGAGAGGGGGTATCTCTCTTTCCTTCCTTCACTCGCCCTCGTGTTAACTCCTAGAAGAGAAGAGATTTCCCGGTCAACTTCACAACACTGGATTTCACTCTTCTAATCAACTTCTACATTTTAAATTTAGAGTGGCCTTGGAGAGTTAAATCTCCACTCGCCTATTCCAAGGCCCTAATAAGACCTACACTAGTTGATGTTACTATGACAAATAAAAAAAATTTAGTTCATTTTAGATTAAGCGCTTGCTTTTAATGGGTTTTCTTAGGTCAGGGGTAAGATGGAAGTGCAACTTTATGATGTTGTGGATGCAAAAGAAATCAATATAAAACCTGGCTACATGCACATGCAACTTTTTTCTTTCGATGAAAAGAGATTTCTACAAGGTTCTACGAACAAACTGTGAAAGCAAATTTTTTTTTTCAAAACACACGCTCACACATTCAAAATCTACAAAAAAGACTAAAAATGCTTACAGTGCAACTATCCTGATGCAAACTAAATGCTTAATGCAAGATTCAAAAGACTACTCTAAAAACAAACAAATGTGTTTCTCAAAACGATCAAGAGGCGAAACTTGACAAAAGGAAGAACAAATTCACTCACAAACTATTCCCAAAATCAAAGGAATTCAACCTAATGAAAAGACTTCACACTTGCTCAAAATGCTAAAGAAACCAAAAACAAAACCAAAAAGAAAAAAGAAAAGCAACAAAACAATGTTTTTATCTTTTTCTTTTTAAGGACACAAAAGAGTTTTTGAGAAAACAAAAACTACTAAAGGTTTGAAAATCAAATTCAAACATAAAGAACCTCAAACTTCACAAGCCACATATATCACAAGCATGACAAGACTTAGAGTAACAAGAGGCTACAAACTCAAATGAAATGATCTGAAGAGTAACACACTAACTCCAACAAACAAGAATGAATTCAAGAAAACCAAGACTTTTTTTCAAGGTTGCAAGAAAACTTTCTCAAAAACCAAGAACACCAACTTTTAGGAGAGCAAGGCAAAGTAATGCAAAGGCTGGGTTATAAACGAATTGAAACCATTTCTTTGTTCCAAAGACTCATAACAACCAAGAACTTCATTGAGAAGCCTTGAACCCAAACATAGAAACCAACACCTTACCAAAAAGCAAACCCCAGGTTGATTAGGTCTTTTCACAAAGAGAGACATGAAACTGATAATCTGCCAGAAGTAGAACTTTCCAAGACAATCAATGACTAAACAGAAGCAAGAAGCATCAGGAAAAACCCTTTACTGGACTCAACATTTGAAAATTTCAAATAAAATGAGGCATACACCACTGTGTAGTGACAAACCTACATGTATACGCGACTGTTCTCAAGGAAACACACATATATGCGTGTTTCTTTGGACAAAAGCACGTGTATACGCTACTCTGTAAGCTAAAACTTGCGTATATAAAAATCAGTAAGGAAAAATAAAAATTGTAGGTTTGATCCAGAAGATCAGACGTTTTCTCCAGGTTGCAGACAAGTCAAAGATACTGGAAAGACAAGAAACCAAACAAGAAAGCCCAGATCAAGCAAGAAACAACCCAAACTAGGAAATACTAGAAATATTCCCCAGCGGAGTTGCTAATTCTGTTATGGGAATAATACACCCTAGGGTGTGGGTTGAGCACCCCAACAGAGTAGAGGGCATACACCAACAAGAAGCAAACAAACAAGCAACCTTAATACTTAAACTACTGAAGTAGGAAGAAGAAGTATTACTCGAAGGTCCTATGTTTGAGGTTGTTCCTGTAGGGTCCAAACCCTCTGCTTCCTCCAATGCCTTAAAACCCGCAACTCATTCAAAAAAAGAATATACAACAACAATAGTTGAAAGCATATTCATGATATAAGTGTTAGATCATATAAGCATATAAGTATAAAACATGAAATTATACATAAGTTAGATTAAAACATGAATTAAAGCATTAAGATCTAAACATCAAGTATAAGACATGGCTTCTTTATTAATCACAACAAAAGAATATGGGAGAATACAACCTCATCCTTCTCAGGCTCCAAGCAAAACCTTCCTTCGGATCCGTCTAGCCCAAGCCTCAACAATCCTCTTTGAAACACATACACATGGATGCCATATAAAGAAGATGGACATGACAATGAGGAAACACAGGTTTCCTATAGCTGGGAGTGCAAGGCACAAGGATAAATCAGACTTGATGAGGGACAAGTTGAATATAATATCAATATCCTATCTTTCTCTCCCTTTAGGCCTTCCCCATGAGGTGTATTTATATAACCTCAAAATAGTTTTTTCAGTTTGGAAACAATTATCCCACGGGATCCTGTATGTAGGCTTCCGGTGTACCCTGTAAACCCCGCCCAAAAAATAGGGATTTTATACTTTTTTTCATATTTTAAATTATATACGTGGGTTGAGTATAACTAAACTAGCGTGTGCACACATTTTTTGCAGGGAGAGTCGCGTATGGAATTTAAAATAATATTTTTTAATATTTGGACCAAGTCTGAAGGGAAAGGGCTGCCCAAGGCCATGATTTGTTATGAAACTAGCTCACAAAAAGATAGAAAAGATAGATCAACGTTGGTTGATATGATGCTAAACAAATGGGTTACCAATCTGACTCTTCTTATGAAAAATTCTTCAAATTGAGAATGACTAAGTACCATTACAAATACCCCCTAGTTAAGAGGGAGTGTTGAAAATTGTAACTAGGTTCAATCTTCATAATGACATGTGTAATTGTGATTTTATGTAATTGATGAAAAGAAGAAAAATAAAATTATTATTGTAATGCTTGTCTCACGGGTTTCATGAGCAAGGAATTTCATTTTAGTGAAGGATCCCATTGTGAGCCTTTAGGATTTTTCATCTAGTCATAAAAGTCAATTTGAGAGTATGTCATGTAAGAAGGATCCTTCTTGGGCATGTTGCATTTTATATGAGTTATTTAATAGGTATAAAAAACCCTCAAAGACAAGCACAATACCTCTTCTTCATGTCCACTACAAAATGAAATAAAGATCTCCTCCAATTGACATGTCGGCTCACCCTCCAATAAGTCGACTTATTTTGACAGGGAAACAACTATAAATAGGGCTGCTTAGCAAAAAGGTGTGAAGTACAACAGGGAAGCCTAAAGACCAACGAAACAAGAGCGAAGTTCTAAGCTTTAGGTTTTGGGTCTATTTTAGGGTGCTCTTTTTGTCAAACATGCGAAGAAAGAGGAGATAATTTGCCGCAATAAGGCCAAGTTCCAAGGCAACCAAATTGAAGTCTTAAGGAAGGATGAGTCAAGCTAGAAGGAGACTCCATCACAAGCGAAGTAAATTCAGGCATAAGAAAAGGTTGTTCTAAAATGTATTTATGGCTATCATGATCCATTTTTACCTTGAAGTGTCTTCCCGTTGGGTAAGGTCGCCATTTCTTAAGTGCATGTAGTATTGCCAACATTTCCTTCTCATAAATAGCTTGCTTGATATGTAGCCGGAAAAATACCCAATCGCCTACATCAAAACTTTTTTCACTATGATGTTGATCTACCTGTTGCCTTAGATAGATCAACGCCTTAGATCAACGCCACAACATTGGTTGCCAACAATTTGAAGATGTGAAAGACAAATGTTTCATCATGGATATGGTGAAGGATCATGTGATCCATCACATATAAGGCAATAAGGGTTCTAATGAGATGTGGATGGCTTTGATGATTTTATGCTAGAGTGACAATCAAAACCAGAAAAATGGTGTTGAGGGTAAATTTAAAACTAAGATGACTAGATCAAACACAATGAGATCATATCTCACTAGTATTCAACAAGTTCGAGATAAACTTGGATGAATTGGGGTAGCCATGTTAGATGACGAGCTTGTAAGGGTAGCCTTAAGTGGGCTCACAAAACAATGGAATACTTTTGTGACATGTGTTCTAGCATGAGAGAAACCTACTTGATTGGGACAAACTATGGGATGATTCACTTAAAAGGAAGTTTGGGAAGGAGTCATTATTTCGCAGAGAATGCAACACTGGGAATGAGGAGTACTTTGCACTTGCTAGTTAGGAAAGGAAAGGTAAGGAAAAAGCCAAACAAAATTTGAGTGGAGTAGCTACTCCACAAGCTGATAATAAGAGAGACATGTGCAAAGTGAAATGCTTTGCATGTCACATGTTTGGCCACTTTGTATGTCAATCTTTGAACAAGAAGAAGAGTAAGGGAAATGCATCTATGGTAGCATCTGCATAGATGGATGAGTTGGCCACCAAGTTTGGATTATGGGGGTGAGTATACCTCTAAAGACTTTAAGAATTTATATGAGGAGGCAGGGATTAAGAAGAAGCTAATAATGCAATATAATCCACAACATAATGGAGTAGTAGAGAGGAAAAACAAAGCCATCATTGGGGTATCCAAGGCTACGATTCATGATCAAGATTTGCCTATGTTTTTGTGGGTAGAGGCATGCAACATGATTGTCTCTTTGTAGAATAGGTTTCCTCATAAGATTTTGGAGCACAAGACTCCTAAGGAGGATTTCACAAGAGTGAAATGGAGGTGAGCCATTTTCGCATCTTTGGTAGTTCAATTTATGTCCACACACCTTTAGAGAAGAAGACTAAGCTGGAGCCCTCAATATAGAAGTGCATATTTGTTGGATACAATGGGATTTCAAAATCCCACAAGGTTTACATTCCAACACAAAGGAAGACTATTGTAAGTAGGGATGTTAGATTTGAGGAGGGTAGGACCTTTAGGAGGTCACATGATACAAATCAAACAAGCACAAAAGATTGAGAGCGAGAGGCTTGGGAGGTTGAGGAAGGTCCAACAACACTAATAACTCGGACTCAATCTTCTGATCATGAGGAGTAAGAGGTTCCCTCCAGCTTTGTCGGGTGGAGGTCAGGATGGGTTGAGTAGACCTTGAGAGATGATAAGGAGCATGTGGAAGTTCCTTGCAACATCTTTAGGGAGAGTAGACCATGAAGGATATTTTCGAGCTACATGGCCTTGATGAGCATCATTAGTGAATTTGAGCCGTCCATTTTTGAGGAGGCAATTGTTGAGAAATTTAGGGTATAGAGTTCAAGTGATTTATCTTTGATTAGTAACTGCTTGTGAATGCTTTTTACTTTCTTAGATTAGGATCTTCCTTTACTTAGATTATTAGTGTTCTTTTTCATTCAACAACTACCAATGCATAAACCATAAAGAGACAAGAGACACAAATTATAGACTCTCAGCCAGGGCCAAAATCTCTCACTCTTGAGAGGAAAACCTGAACAAATTCTTCTTCTTATAGAGATTCCAATTTACGAATACCAATACCAAGACCCTTGACCTATTTACCACTCCAAGACCAAGACACAAGTTCCCTTGTACTCCTTCCTTTGTCTCAACTCCTCTTCCACTTCGATCTTCTTCTGCTTCAAATCTTTGGCCTCCTAGAATTAGGTTAAATCCTAATTCAGAAATCTTAACTTGTACATAATACCTTTTCTTATGCCTTAATTTACTTCACTTGTGATGGAGTCTCCTTCTAGCTTGACTCATCCTTCCTTAAGACTTCAATTTGGTTGCCTTGGAACTTGGCCTTATTGCGGCAAATTATCTCCATTTTCTTCACATGTTTGACAAAAAGAGCACCCTAAAATAGACCCAAAGCCTAAAGCTTAGAAGTTCACTCTTTTCGTTGATCTTTAGGCTTCCCCGCTGTACTTCACACCTTTTTGCTTCAGACTGTATGATGACCAAAAATCTATCTTAGAAATGATGCTGAGTAGCCCTATTTATAGTTGTTTCCCTGTCAAAATAAGTCGACTTGTTGGAGGGTGAGCTTGCATGTCAATTAGAGATCTTTATTTCATTTTGTAGCCGACATGAAGAAGAGGTATTGTGCTTGTCTTGGAGGGTTTTTCGTACCTATTAAATGACTCATATAAAATGTAACATGCCCAAGAAGGATCCTTCTTACATGAAATACTCTCAAATTGACTTTTATGACTAGATGAAAAATCCTAATGGCTCACAATGGGATCCTTCACTAAAATAAAATTCCTTGCTCATGAAACCCATGGGACAAGCATTACAATAATAATTTTATTTTTCTTCTTTTCATCAATTACATAAAATCACAATTACACATGTCATTATGAAGACTGAACCTAGTTACACTTTTCAACACTCCCTCTTAACTAGGGGGGTATTCATAATGGTACTTAGTCATTCTCAATTTGAATAATTTCTCATAAGAAGAGTTAGATTGGTAACCCATCCGTTTAGCATCATATCAACCAACATTGTCACATAACAAGGCCTTGATTAACAACTCTATCTCTCCATGAAATCTGAGCTCAATGCTAGTGAGATCAATGACGTATAGACACCCTCATCATTGTCTCTCTTGGAAGATACCCCACCCAGGTTCTCAGGGTGTGTTCCACCAAGACTATTCTTATCTTGGATTCCCAATCCTCAAAGAATATCATTCCTCTACAACTACTCTTATCTTGGATGCCCTAATACATCCTCAAAGAGCATCAGATGCCAGATGTTTACCCAATCCTCTATTCTGTCTTCCCAAGTGAAGACTAAAATGATGTCTATCTCTTCCTCTTAATTAGGGAGGACATATCTATTCCAATAAAGGAATGTACTCATTCCTATGGAAGGAATGTACCCAAGCTCCCTTTTGGCTTAGGAATTTGTAAGAATCTTGTTTCCAGGCTCCCTCTTAATTAGGGACCTACAACAGCTCCTTAGGTGGAGATGATGGTACAACCAGATGCTTGAAGAACTCCTTCTCATGATGTCATTAACTTATTTTCGTTATTTAGGTGTCTTCATGTTTGGGCCTTCTACATAGGGTATCGACCATCCATCACTTTCATCCAGGAGTCAGCCATGTCATGATTAGAAAGTGATCCATCAATCCATATCTGGCCTTCCTTCGTGCCATGTTTACTTAAGGACCTTTCATCCTACTACATGTGCATCGGTGGTGGAAGACATACATAGATATTCCCTTAGCAACCATGCATAAACCCATCCAAATATTTGTTCAAAAGTAAAGAAATGAACATAAAATCAACATTACCTTTGTGATGGTCTTTCATCGTGACATCTTCTAGTTTGCATCAACATCCTACATACATATCGACACATCTCCCAAAGATATATATTGTCAACAATGTTTTAAAACCAGTCGGTCTGAACCGATAACCTGTCAACCCGCCGATTAGCTAGCCCACCGGGTCAAACTGGCAGAAAAACCCGGTTTGACCCTCCATTTCACCAAAAATGTGGACAAACCGGTCCTAACCATCCAGTTTAGGACGAAACCGGCCGGTTTGTGGTCAACCAGTCGGTTCTGTCCTAAACCGGCTGGTTTATTGCTAGGGAAGCTATAAACCCCACATAATGAATTTTTGTGAGTTTTGAAGTTGTTTTGAGGTAAATTTGAGGTTTTTTCCTCCAAAAATAGTCCCTCCAAGAAAAACATGCCTACCCTCTCATTTTCCTAACACATCTCAACCCTAACAATGTTGGCAATTAATGGTAATGTTAAATTCTTAAAGTAAAAGTGACATTTCATTTAATTTTCATTTTCATCCTTTTACTTAAATTTTTAACATTACCTTGAAATTGATCGGGATGTTTGAGAGTGGTTTCGACCTCATTGGATTTCATATGGAGAAACTAGAATTTTAGATTTCACTCAAATTTCAACAGACTTTATGGTTTTCAGGATTTCATGGTTTGGGGGTTTCCAATGTTTCGATTTGATTCTATCATGCGTGAGGGTATGAGATTGGCATTTGATCAAAAGCATGAATCCCTTTAAGAACCTTGATCGTGGTGGCATTGATTATTGAACTTTGTTGATGTTGGTGGTATTGATTTTTGAACTCCTCTACCATGGCCTTAACAAGAATGCACCCTTCACTCAAAGGAAACCAACTGGTTAGGCATGCTAATATTTTTCTACCACATTATAAGGTTGAGGAGATGAGCCCTTCATTCAAACCAAAATAATTGGTTAGGCATGTTAAACCTTTTCAATTTCTATCATGTTACAAGGTTGAGCAATCCAAGCCTGAAGACTTTGAGCTAAATGATGTTTATGTATCTCTTGTTGATGATGTTTATATATTTCTAGTAGCGTTGGATCAATGATGAGTTTCATGAGTGATCATGTTAATCGGTGATTTGTAGTTTTGATGTCTATTTTTTCTACTACTACTAAAGTTGTAGAGGAGTTGTATGAGTCCTAAAACTCGGAGCCATATTATTTATGTAGCTCATGTTGATGATTTCTTGTCTAGTAGTGGTGATGAGTTTGATCATGATGAGGAGTGATCATGTTGTTGATTACTGATATGTAGGCTTGTAGTAGTTCAGTGACCCCATAGCTTAGAGCATTGTTTTCAGACTCTAGAGGCTATTTAGAGCCTCATTGATTATGTATTTTGTTGCGGATATGTATTGCACTCAATGCCATTTTGATATATTCAACTTTACATGGTATATAGATGAGAAAATCTTGCGTATTTTGTTTCTATTGGCTTGCAATCATGGTTTTAAATCTCAAAAATAGTTTTTTCATTAAAAATTAATTATTTAATGTATTTTTTTTTTTAAACTGGTTTGTTTAGACCTGACCAGCCTCGGTTCGAAACCTAGTTCATTAGGTGGACCGGTCCGGTCACTGGTTTCGGTTTTTAAAACATTGATTGTCAAGGGTCTCTTTCTTTTTCGGACTCCATCAGAGTTTGCATATCTTCCATGGAGATATCCTAATCAAATATGCTTGGTCTTTCAGATGTTGATTTCCTTTACCATGGTTGTATATTCCACAATCTCTTCCTTCCTTTATTCACACATTTCATTCCCAAGAGCTTCCAAATATAGTTCCTCAATTGTAGTCAACCACCTCATACTTCATATGAGGACATATTATGTTGATTTCATTTAGTGAATGTGTTACCCATGCATTCTTGCATCCCTTTGAGGGAGGAGATCCTTTCTTTTGATCATGCTCTTGAGATAGAGCATTGGTCCATGCTACCTGCAACCATATGTCATGACTCTTCAATAGAGACTGTAAGCATACATACCTCATTTTCCTTTGGGTCATCCAAACTTCTTGCAGCAACTTCCTTGATTGAAAGAGATTCAATCCTTGATCTGCTTCACTTTTATGTCATCATACCATTATCCCATGAATTCCACAAGTTTGAAATTATTGATAAAACACTTGCTTCCCCTCATGATTGGTGAACCTTTCAATGAAGATTCCATCAAAGATCTAGAGGATCTAATTATCCCTATCAGCAGATGTTTCCTTTTGACAGAGGTATGATGAACCTTGTCACTTGTGATTCCAATGAGATTCCCAAGGGCTATATTCTTAACTTCCATACATTCTATCCATCTTTCTTGCTTCTCTATGATGATGTCCCGAGCTCTTGCTTTCAATGCTTCCATGATTCTTTGATGCATCCCCTTATTTTACTTAGTGAATCATGATAACCATCTTACAACAAAAGACTTAGGAACATGAAAAGAACTTAATAATGTGAGGAAGACTATCTTAGTAATAAATATCTCTTACTTCCTCTTTGTTGGATTTCTTCTTTTCAGCTTCCTCCACTTCCTCGGCGATGTGGGCTTCTTCTCTTCTTCTTTTGTTATTGTCTTTCTTAAGTTTAGGAAAATCTCTCCTATAATGCCCATATTCTTGACACCCATAGCATTGAATTTTAGCCAGTTCTTCTTCTTTTTAAGAGGACCAAATATTCCAAATTGTCCCTTTCTTTTTGTCATTGCAACATAAGCTTGATTTTGTTCACCTTCTCCCACATCAGATTTGGCCTTTAGTCTAGATTCTTCAATCTTGCACAATGACCATAGATCTTGGAATGGAGTAGCTTTTTTATTCCCATAAATACTTGAAGTAAAATTACCCCACTCCTCTGGTAGTGCATTTAATACAACTGTAGCCATTTCTCTATCAGACATGAATTCTCCCAGATCTTGTAGTTGATCCTAAATCTCAGATATCCTCATAAGGTATGAGGTTATTCCATATTCCCTTGACATCTTCAGTATGTAGATTTCTTGTCTTAGTGAGATCACTTCTCCAACAATGCTTACAGAATACAACTCTACCGGTTTGTCATAAATTTCTTTTGAAGCTTCGAGTTTAGATAGATATGAGATGAAGGGATCCTTGATGGATTCTATGAGAATAATTTGAGCCCTAACTTCCCCTTTCATGTAATTTGCAAGAGCTTGAACATCTTCTTCTCCTGGTTTGGTGATAGATCCTTTGACATGTTCCATCGCCTCATTTTCAATGCGATTCAGATATGTCATTTTCTTCCATGCAAGATAGTTTGAAGCCCAAACCAATTTGTTGATTTCCTCACAAAAATACATTTTGACATATTAAAATAAATATACTTACTTGATAGAATGATCCTTCTTCTTGCTGCTTCCTTGATGTTGATGATGATTTAGAGGATTACAAACTTCTCCTTGATGAAGATAATTTTCTTCAATAATGATCCTTGATCCCATAGATAGGGAGATCCCTTGGATCTTTTGATGATGATGATGTCTTCAATGATAGGGATATTTATTGAAAGAGATCGCCTTAGATTCTTGATGACAATGCCTTTTGATCTTCAAAACACTTCAACTTGATTCGTATATATTTTCAACTTGAGTAGATGTAGGGTTTTGGCATTCTTTTCTTGATGATGATCTCGATGCTTCTTTGTCGACTTATTTGATCTAGGGTATTGATGCTTTATTTGTAGATCTTGGCTTTGAGTGTCCCTTGATATGATGCCCTTCCTCGACTTAGTCACCTTAGCTCTGATACCATGTTGAGAATTATAGGGCATAGAGTTTAAGTGTTTTCTCTTTGATTAGTAACTTCTTGTGAATGATTTTTACTTTCTTAGATTAAGATTTTCCTTTACTTAGATTATTAGTGTTCTTTTTCATCAAACAACTACCAATGCATAAACCATAAAGAGACAAGAGACACAAAATATATGCTATCAATGAAGGCTAAAACCTCTCACTCTTGAGAGGAAAACCCTAACAAATTTTTCTTCTTATAGAGATTCCAATTGACGAATACCAAGATCAAGACCCTTGAACTATTTTCCACTCCAAGACTAAGACACAAGTTCCCTTGATGATATTCAACCTTTTACTCCTTCCTTTGTCTCGACTCCTCTTCTACTTCGACCTTCTTTTGCTTCAAACCTTCGACCTCCTAGAATTAGGTCTGCAATCCTAATTCAAAAATATTAACTTTGTACATAAGACCTTTTCTTATGCCTTTATTTAATTCACTTGTGTTGGAGTCTCCTTATAGCTTGACTCGACCTTCCTTAAGGCTTCAATCTAGTTGCCTTGGAACTTGGCCTTACTGCAACAAATTATCTCCTCTTTCTTCGCATGTGTGACAACAAGAGCACCCTAAAATAGACCCAAAACCTGAAGCTTAGAAATTCGCTCTACTTCCTTCTCCTTTCATTGATCTTTAGGCTTCCTCACTCTACTTCACACCTTTTTTCTTTAGATTGTATGATGACAAAAAATCTATGTCAGAAATGATGATGAGCAACCTTATTTATAGTTGTTTCCCTATCAAAATAAGCCGACTTGTTGGAGGGTGAGCCGACGTGTCAATTGGAGGAGATCTTTATTTTATTTTGTAGCCGACATGAAGGAGAGGTCTTGTGCTTGTCTTGGAGGGACTTTCATACCTATGAGATGACTCATATAAAATGTAACATGCCCAAGAAGGGCCCTTCTTACGTGACATAGAATCAATTGACTTTTATGACTAGATGACAAATCCTAAAGGCTCACAGTGGGAGCCATCACTAAAATAAAATTCCTTGCTCATGGAATCCATGAAACAAGCATTACAATAATAATTTTTTTCTTTTTTCTTTTCATCAATTACATAAAATCACAATTACACATGTCATTATGAAGATAAAACATAGTTACACTTTTCAACAAACGAACATGTTTGGAGGGATGCCATGTTGGAGCAGTACAACTCCATCATGAAGAATGATGTTTGGGAGATCGTGTCGAGGCACGAGGGGAAATCAATGGTGACATATCAATGTATATATAAGATCAAACATGGTACCAATGGCAGTATCATGAATTATAAGGCGAGATTCATGGCAAGGGAGTTCTCCTAGAAGGAGGGGGTAGACTATGAAGAGACATGTACTCTTGTCATCAAATATGCATCTAGCAAGGTTGTTATTTCCATTGCTTCAAAGATGTAGTGGAGGATACATCAGATGGATGTGATGACAACCTTATTCAATGGGGTCATTAAGGAGGAGGTGTATATTGAATAGCCTTAGGGATTTGAGGTGCATGGGAGGGAGTTTCATGTATGTTGGTTGAAGAAGGAATTGTATGGTCTTAAGAGAGAACCTAGAGCATGGTAGTTGAAAATTAATGGGTATCTGTTGCTTGGGCTTCACCAAGAGTGAGGTAGATTCCAACTTGTACTATGTAATTGTTGGAAATCATTCACTTATCTTGGTGCTCTATGTGGATGATCTATTTTTAACAAGATTTGAGAGGCTCATAGAGATGTGCAAGGATGACCTTGCTTCAAAGTTAGAGATGAATGATATCAAGATGATGCACCACTTTTTGGTATTGGAGGTGTGGCAGTAGCTAGGAGAAATATTTCTTGGGAAAGGCAATGATATCTTAAAGATATTAAATATGGAGGATTGTAGACCTATGTTAACACCCATGATTACCAACTTGAGGAAGCTTAATTATTTAAAGTATGAATTAATGGGTCCCATATTGTATAGGATTAATAAGGTCCTTGATGCATCTGGTCAACACCGGGCTAGATATTTGTTTTGTTGTGAACACCCTAAGCTAGTTTGTGGTGGATCCTAAGAGGATACATTGGGTGGCAACAAAACATATTCTTAGGTGCTTGAGAGGTACACTGTAGTATGGACTCAGGTATGTCAGGATGGGTGGAGTGTAGTTACATGGCTACACAAATTTAGTTTGGGTTGGGAGTGCAATGGACTTGAAGAGTAATTCAAGTTGTTGATTCAGTTTGGTGTCAACTATGATCACATGGTTATGAAGGAAGCATAATTATATATCACTTAGCTCAATAGAGGCAGGGTACATTGTTGCGAGTCTAGCAAGTTGTGAGGTCATAGGACTTCAAAAAAATCTCATAGGTTTATTTAGTCTTGAGATGGGGCCCATCGTGATTCATTGTAATAATTATAGTTGCATTAAGCTCTTAAAGAATCTAATGTTTCATGGTAGGTTCAAACATGTCATGTCCCCATTTTTATTTTCTTCTATAGTATAGCCAAGGTGAATTTCCAAGGCATAGGATGGCTAGGTCATGGGAGCAGGTTATGTCATCAAGGGTTTCGAGGGAGTTTTGAGGATTTTTTTACGAGATACGATAACATATGCTTGGCATATTCTATCATCTACACAACTTGCATTTCGTTCCATTGCATTCTGATAACTTTTGGAAAACAAGGTTATTATTGAGCCTGACTTAATTAATTTTGCTTGAGGTGGCATTCCAAGAGAAATATTTGATGGAATACCTCAGTGTAATAGCTCGTTGGAACTAAAATGAGAGTATCTATAGGATGGGATGTTGATAAGTGACTTATAGTGGCTGAAAAGAGTATGGTGGGAGATTTAACATTTTCCTTAATTAAAAATGGCTTTAATTAATCATTTAATTAAGGAAAAATAATTAACTGGAGGAAAAAAATGCCAAAAGTGACTTAAGTGAATTAAAACAAAACTAAAAGTCACTTAAGATAAAGCCAATGAAGGATCTTCTAGAATAATAATAAAATAATAAAATCAGATGCTTTTAGAGGCTTGGAGATCTATCCATCAGATATATAAACGAGGAGGAGATTATTTGGAGACATCTTTGATTGTTTATTTCCTTTGTGGTGAGGGTTTGAGAACCTGGTTCTCTACTTCAGTAGTATACCTAGGTGGAAACCCTCAGGTGATTCAGTGAGAGTGGTCGAGTACCCATCTCTTCCCTTGGTGGATCCATTTAGGGATTCACAGGTTGCAATTTATTGATTTTCAGTTTGTTTTGGAGGCCAGTTGTGACATTATTGTAGATCTATTTGTGGTCATCATCTCATCCATATTCCTGCTCTTATGCTGTCTTATTGACATATTAATAAGGTTGAGATATTTTGCATGTTTATATTGTCTATTATTCAGTTGCAGATTCTATTTCCTATTTTTGTCATAAATTGTGGTTTAATTTGTGTAAAATGTTCATGGTGTTGACGACTTAAATTTTTGAAGCTATTTTCTGCAATTTTTATATTTGGGACATTATAGTGGGTATCAAAGCATGCTTTTAGTCAGTTGTCAGATAAAATCAAAGTTGTCATCTTGTTCCCAAAGGATAAAGGAGCAAAGTTTGTGGGTTAAATTTCTTAATCTATTTGTCAGAGAATAATTGTTATAGGTGATTTCTCAAAGTGTTGAAGAGAACATATTGGATGGAGTAATATTTGTTTGCAGGGCCAAAATTAATGATCTTGTTGGGAAAAAATGATTTTACTGCGCCGAAATGATTTTATTGGGACGAAATTATTGGGCCAAATTTATCGTTTTGAATTGAGATTATTTTTCTAGGCCAAATTTATCTGCCGGGCCAAAATTATCTTGTCATGCCAAAGTTCTCTTGTCGAGTTGAATTTCTCTTATTGGGTCGAATTATTTTGCAGCAACTGAATTTATTGGCGAAGAGATTCTTCCTCAATGTTATTAATAATTCTGGTCGGGTTTCCTATTGTGGCATTTTTTAATAAAAATTGTGATTCACTGATTGTCTAAATTTTTGTTGGAATTCATTAAAATTTTGACAAAATTACTTTTGGACATTTTCTAAAGAAATTTTATTTGTTAGAGCCCAATTTATTTGTCGGAGCTAGATTTATCAATTGGAGCCAAGTTTATTTTCGAGAGCCTAGTTTCTTTACAAGAGCTAATTTATTTATTGGGGTCGAGTTTAATCACCAAGTCTTGAACGCATAATTAATTATTCCTAGAAGGAGGTTGGGATTATCATTTTAGAGGCTACGCTGATTGTTGGGGTTGAAATTTTATGTGTTGAGGAGCCAATAGTTGTTGGGTAATCTTGAGGAGAATATCAAGGTTCTTGATATATTGCTTGTATTTTTTTAATCATATTAATATTTCCCTTGAAGTTTACGATTTTATCTCAAAGTGTTCGAAGAAATGTTTGCTCATAAACTATTTGAAAAAATGCATGAAAGAAAATTTTAAATTTTTTTGGGACTAAGAAACTCACACTAAATTGGGGCTTCCTGGAGTAGCTGAAATTTGCCCAATATTTTGTTGTGTTTTTTGGGTTTTATGAGAGGAGTTCGTGCTTAAAATTTCAGTGTTTTCCGAGTAGTGTTCCAGGTGTAAATTGACATTCCTTCAAAATTTCATTTTATTGGTAAACTGGGTAATTCACAACACTTGGTGGGCTTGATCTTCGCTTAGATTTAAGATAAACCATTTCTAGGTTTTTATGGTTTTTGTGTGAGGAGCTCTAGGTTAGATTTTTAGAATTTCTGAGCAATTTTGAGGGTAGAAACTTTGGTTCTTCATCAGTAACAACAAAAATATTTTCCAGGTAGTGCGTGCTATGTGTTTGGGCCATTTCCAACACTTGGGTCTAATTCATTTCACCTGATTTTTGCATGCATTCAATATGGTATTGAATTCGTTTTAGCATTATAATTTTCTCAAGCATTTTCCTCTCATACTTATTTATGTTGCAAGTGTTTCCACTTTATCTACAAAGTGTTTGACAAAAAAACTACGTGCTAACTATTTGTTAAAATTTCTGAAAGAAAGTTTTTAATATTTGCTAAGTTAGTGAGAAAGTATGGTGAGTCTACATGAGGTGTTCATATTTGGACCTCTATCTAATTGTTGAGTATTTCTTGAAGTGAGAGGCTTTTTGTATTGATTTAGGTACTATTATGTGCTTCTGTTGTTGTTGTCAGTCAAAATCATGCATAAAATAGCTTGATGTGTACATTTTTAGTGTAGATTCAACAACTTATGTGATATGCTAAAACACAAGACAAGAATATACTCTACTCTTCAACGGAAACCAAAATTGATCGATGAAAACAATAAGCAGAAAATGAAGAATTTAAATTGCACATAACACAATATTTTTCTAGGGAAAACAACTGCTCAAAACACCGACTATCTATATTGCATTAACCAAAAGATCTAAGAAGAAAATACAATGCTTGTTCAACCCGAACAATTCCCACACAAGTACAATCTATCTCTCTGCTTCACAAACCAGCTCAAGTCAACACCTAGCCAAATTTTCTTCCTGCCAAGCCCCTACTTCCTTGCGTAATTCCTGATAGAATTAACCCATATCTAATTGGGAAATTCTCTCTCCATAATTGCACAATCCATCATAGGCCCTCAACTAATTGCATGCACCATCTGTACATCTCGGAAAATTATACAACTGATAGTACACTGTCCCTGAACTCTAATATCAACTGGGTCTTCCTCTGAACTGATATGCATGGGTTATTTATGAGCGAATATTTAGTTAATTGGTGGAGCAATGAAGCTGCACTGGTGCCCATCCCCACTACTAGACCTCCTACTAGTTCCTCCAATAGTTGGAACTAGTTTAACTAACTAAAACTCAGTTAGATTGAGTTAATTAATTACAACTCAAAAGAACTCAACCTGGGCCCCTAAAATTTAGGAATCACTCTACATGACTCTAGATAGACTCCCAACTCGAATTTCCTAAGTCAACTAAGTCAAATTGACATAGTTAACTATTACAAGTTTCCTAATTTAATTTCCTAAGTCAACTAAGTCAAATTGACATAGTTAACTATTACAAGTTTCCTAATTTAATTTAAGGAAAAAATAAATTAGGATTTCTTGTTGCTATTTTTAACACTCCCTCTCAACAAGAAAGGGATTATTTGCTACCATGATCCTGCCTATGTGAAACTTGAATTTTCATCTTGACAAAGCCTTTGTCAAAATATTTGCATCTTGCTCCTCTGTGGGAATGTACTCCAACAACATAATTCTCCTCTGCACACAATCTCGAAGATGATGATACCAGATATCAATATGCTTAAACCGATCATGAAAAACTGGATTCTCAAAGAGTTTGATACAACTCTGATTTTCATAGTAAGTCACAGTTGGATCCATCTGCTAACTAAACAAACCAACAAGAATCTTCCTCATCCAGATAGCCTCACAAGCTGCTTGACTACAACCATGCACTCCGCTTCTACTGAACTGAGTGTAACTGATCTTTGTTTCCTGCTATACCAAGAAACATATGTTGACCCAATACTGAAGATCCCACCTGATGTGCTCTTCATGTCTGATGGAATCCCTGCCCAATATCCATCGGTGAAGCCTTGAATCTTCACTCCCTCTGTCCATCTCTACCAAAGACCATACTGAGTACTGTCTCTAAGGTATCTCAACACATGTTTGGATGCCTTCCAATACAACTTGGTTAGCTTAACCATTTCTTGACTAAGCTGGTTAACTGCATAACAAATGTCCAATCGTGTGTTCACCAAATACATGAGTGAACCCACAAGCTTCCTGTAAATAGTAACCTCCACTACTTCATCGGAAGTAGCATCCTCCTTCGTCCAGTTACCAGCTAGAGGAGTATTCATGGGTTTACTGCTCTCCATGTGGAACTTCTTGAGTATCTCGTTGGAAAACTTTCCCTGAGAGAAAAATAGTTTCTCATATCCTTTACATACCTCCATCTCCAGAAAGTAGTGCATGAGCCCCAAGTCCTTCATTTTGACCTCTCCTATAAGATCCTCTTTGTAAGACTTGATCAACTTATCATCACATGTCAGAATCAAATCGTCGACATATAAAACAATAATCAACAATTTACCTTCAACCAAAATATGGTAAAGGTTCGCATTTTCTTCACTTTTGGTGAAGCCCAACCTCGATGAAATAACTATTGATCCCGGTGTACCAAGCACAGGGTGCTTGTTTTAGTCTATACAATGCTCTCTTGAGTCTGCACACATGTGACTCTTTGTTGAAGGTCTCAAATCCTTCAGGATTCTCAATATACACCTCTTCCTCAATCATGCCATTGAGGAATGTTGTCTTTACATCCATTTGTTGTATCTTCCATCCCATCTGCACTTATAGTGCTAGAATGGATCTGATTGATGAGTACCTTCCCACAGGAGGAAAAGTCTCATCGTAATCAATCTCCTCCACTTGAAAAAACCCTCTGGCCACAAACCTGGACTTGTGTTTCTCCACACTACCATCTGCTACTTTCTTTACCTTGTAAATCCATATGGAACTCACCACTGACTTGTTTATTGGTCTTGGGACCACATCCCAAATGCCATTACTGATAGTGGAGTCATACTCCTCAACCATGGAATCAACCCAAATTGGTTGTTGCACTGCTTCCTCAAAAGAGGATGGCTCAATCTATACAAATCCACTCATCAGAGCCATGTAGCTAGTGTACCTCTCTGGTGACCTCCTCTGCCTGCGTTGTGATGTGGGTGCACCCACATTCTCTCTAACATCATGCAATAACTTGTCATCCTCTCTGGTGCACTTTCTCCCATCTCCGGAAGACTTTTCATGAGTGGGTGTCTCCACTCCCTGCTCCTGTACATGTGGTTGCTCCACATCATCTTGAGATTCCTCCTATGGAGCTAAAAGATCCTCAACTGCATGCAGCTGAAGCTCCCTCTCAAGGGAACATCTCATGGCCTTCTCTTCATCAAATTTCACATCACTAAGAACTACTGTCATCTTGTTGGTTGGAAGGTACACTTGATAGTTGTGAGGTGTATCATTGTACCCCACAAATATGCCCAACTCTACTATTGGCTCAAGCATTTTTCATGCATCCTTGGTTACATGGCAGTAGACTGATGAACCAAAAATATTGAAGTGTGCCATTTCTGGTTTCTTCCCTGAAAAAACCTCTTCCGGTGTACTCATCCCAAGAATTCGATGAGGGTTTTTGTTTTGCAAATAAACAATCATGTTGCATACTTCAACCCACAAGTGTAATGGTAGGCCTTGATCATGCAACATCGCCCGTGCTGCTCCCATAATACTCTTGTTATTCCTTTCAACCACCCCATTTTTCTATGGGTTATGAGGTTCTATCAATTCTCGTTGAATGCCTTTTGATGCACAAAAGTTTTTGAACTCATTCGACACATACTCTCCACCGTTATCACTCCTGAGAGCTTTAACTTTCCTGCCATTATCTTTCTCGACAATTGCTTTAAATTCGCAAAACTTAGCAAAAGTATGATCTTTCTTCTGCATGAAGAAGATCCAATGCTTACGAGAAAAATCATCAATAAATATCACATAATACCTGTGCTTGTCCGTAGATGCTGTCGAGAAAAATCCACACACATCTGAGTGAACTCAATCGAGGATCACATGTGCTCGATTGTATTTGTCATGAAAGGAAGATTTGGTGTACTTTACCAATGTACACCCTTTTCATGTGTCTACCAACTCTAGTGTACCCTTGGGAAGATCGATAGAAATTTGCTGCATGATCTTCCAAGCGCCATGATGCAAGTGACCCAATCTCCTGTGCCACAAATCACCTATCTCCTATGCCAAAAATCACCAATGTCTCAGCTCTGCACCTTCTATGTTTAGTGTTCAAGGAAACACAATATTCTACCTCCAACTAGGTTCTTTACTTGAACCCCTATCCTCTTCACCTGTCCTGTGGCTATGTGACGAAGGAATGTGTTGTATAAATAAATATAACGTAAGACATCCATTTATGCAAAGATAATTGACTAGGTGTAGAAAGATAAGTAAGATCTCAAGTGCAACTGAGGGGAATAACACAGGGCACTGCTCCAGCAGCACAGAAGCTTCAAAACCCTTGGTTAGGGCTGCGCGAAGGCAAGTATATCAGGGCGTGAAGGCCTGGAGAGTGTGCAAAGCAACCTGCGCAAAGGGACTAACAGTTGGACCAGTTCAACCTCTCAGACATCTCAAGGGTGCAGAAACCTAGTTCCATCACCACCCCATACTACTTCGGGTGAGACCTCAGTCCGCGCTCCACGGACTGTTGTCGAAAGGGCCAGTAGTACAGGGATTTGTTTGGCTAATTAACTCTAAACCTGAATCAGGCCCCAACAAGGCAACAAATGGTTCCATTTCCAGGATTGGGATCTGCATAGAGATGTCTAATGTCGTATTACTGGAATCCGACAAAGAAAGGAATTTAAGATTGGTTGGACAGAAAGATTCACGAGTTCACGGCGCAGGAAAACAAGAATTTGCAACTATCAAAGGAAGAGTGGTTAGACCGCTACTTATATACAGAGATCCACGAAATTTTCTTCACATCTTTCCCCATTGAGCAATACGAGTGGATCGCGAAGTGAGCAGATAGCTAAGGAAGGTATAAACTCAACAGACCTAATGCGTGGACTCTAGAATTGGTGTGCAAATTGGAAGCATCAAAGGATAAGATCACGTGCGTTATTGATGTCTGGCTTGATCAAATTATAGGAGGATTCATCACCGAGTTCGCGGTAGATACTTCAGTCAGCTATAGCGAGGCAGAACGACACTTCCTTAAAAGGACACGAGCTAAGTACATTAAATCTTTGAACACTTGGATTAAAATGCTATTGTGTGAAAAACAGGGTATGCAAATAAATTGATGATTGGGGCTATGCGAAGTGGGAGAATATACAGAAATGAAGGTAGCACATAACTAGAAACTAGCCCCTTGATTTCACCTCCACAAGGGGTGAAGAAGAGCTCGCGAAGACCTCACCAAGCAGTGCGATCTATTTGATAAGGCAGATAATTACGCGCACACCACCAACACCCACACCACCAGCGGTTTCACCGTCTTCACCCCCATCTTCGCCCATACCACCTCCGCCACCACTACGAAGCAATATGGCGAGCATGATAAAGTTTCCAGTGTTCAAGGGAATAGGGAATGAAGATCTGACTAGTTTTGGTTCGTGATAAAAGCTATATGGGAAGCGCAGGGAGTCACATATGACAATATAAAGAAGGCAATGTTGGTCAGCGCTTTGCAGAATCGTGCGTTGGCCTAGTATAGTAAGCATTCCAATGACAATCTGAATGCGGGGATCACAGATATCCAAGCTGCGCTAAACAAAGAATTTAGCAGGCCAAAGTCAGAGATGCAGTCGATCATTGGGTTTAAGGAAATCACAATGCTGCCATGTGAGATCCCTTGGGAGCTGGATCAGAGACTGAAGTGCACAATTTGAAAAGCTAACATGACGTTGACAGATGGACAACACCGTGAGTGGTTTGTCAAATCGTTAACACCGCATCTAAGGAACGCGCTGTCACAACAGAGGCTAACAACTTAGGCCGAGGCCTTGGAGGTCACGACGAGATTGCACGAGACCCCGATACAAGATCCCAACCCGGGAGTTCAACAAATTCATGTGTAGTTGAAATACTTGTGCCTTGAGATGCAGAGTTTGAAACAAGACAAGATAGCTCGCCCAGAAGAGCGCGATGAGGTATGGTGCGTAAAGTGCAAGGGCCAGGGACATGACAAGGACCACTACCCGGTGTCTGCGAATTACCTTGCAGGAGGAGGGAAAATGCCATTGAGACTAGAGGCACAAGCAGGACCAAGCGCGACACCTGCACTATGGTGCACAATTTGTCAAATAGGAGGAAAGCATCTACAGATAACTGAATTTATTGTAGAAGTACACACAGAATTCACAACAGTTGTTTTGTAATTTCTGTAGATTAGTGGGACATGATGAGTGCACCTGTAGAAGTTATGAGCTGATGATGGATCAGACTCCTACCTACAAAGTTTAGGTCAAAACACAACCCCTTGATCAAAATGCAGGGATGGCACGAACCAAATTTCAGGGGTGCGGACGAGGCCGAGGTGGAGGAAGACCAGGAAGAGGTTGTTGACAACTGAAGTTACAATTGTGGAGGGCTAGGACATTATGCCCGCGATTGTACAAATCCAACACGACCACAATGTTTGTATTGTACATTGTTTGATCACGAGACAGAGGATTGTCCCACACTAATAGCGAGGCTGCGTGATAAAGGAGCACTCCAACCTCCCTCAACTCAGAACCTGCAAATGAAGAGGTTTGAGCCATGCGAGGAAGACCCTAATGTAAATATAATGCTCCGAAGTGGAATCATGACAGGGGATGACAAGGGCAAGCAGCCTAAAGAAAGTACTTGGGTTCGCAAGGCTCCAACAAAGGAACTATAGTTTGATTTGGAGCACGCTAAGGAGACCTTCATGGAAGCCAAGAGGAGCTTCATTGATGCCTCCACTTCAGGAAGTAAAGACAGACTAGAGCCAGAAATGGACCCATCGATGCTCACCACGTTCCTGGAAACATGCATGAAGCTGCTGTGTGATGGCAAGGCTATAAAGGGGCTGCAAGAGCTCATAAATAGATGTGCTGAGACTGTGCATAGTCCGGAAGATCGGAAAGCACACAACGCAAACGGGAAGGGAGATGAGAATGACCACGCAGATTGGAGAATATGAGATGGACCAACTGATTCTGGATCTAGGATCAGATGCGAACGTCCTGTCGAAGTAGACATGGGAGTGCATGGGAAGGCCTACACTGCGATGGTCTCCTATCCAACTACGAATGGAAAACCAACAAAAGATCCTACCCATGGGGAGATTGTAGGGAATCATAGTAGATATTGAAGGAGCAATTGTGCTAGTAGATTTCGAAGTGATAGAGATTGTTGATGCCAACAATCCCTACCCCGTGCTATTAGGAATAGATTGAGGCACTGACATGAATGCGATGATAAATATGAAGAAGCGCAAGATGATTTTTGAGAAAAAGTCTCTGCATGTGGTTGTACTTTTAGACCCTAGAGAAGGATTGCGCTACACGAAGATGGTGCACGACTACGACAGCGACAATGACTTGGACTGCATCTACAACAAAACTGCACGAGAGCAAGATTGGGTGAATCCAACCGTGGATGGATGAATCTCATGGGAGCACAAAAGCTCATGCAAATTGGATTCAGACGAGGAAATAGAACGATGGCAGAATCGGTTACACAAGGTAACCACATTGAACTGTAACATGATGACGAGACCACTGCGTTGTGTATCAAGGGAGGTGAGGGATCTACCTACGCATGATGGGTTAAGTGAGGTGGATGAATTCATGAGCAGATTTGAAAAAGAAGTGTCAGAACAATAACGTTTCGAAGCTTTGAATTGGGTACTGTGCGTTACACTCGAGAGGTGGTGGGGTACGCACCAAAGAATTTTTGAGCACTGGCGTGAATGCAGAAGGATGATGCACATGTGGTTTGGGAAGCCTCAGATGCGATTAACATACAAGATTTCCAAACGAAACGGTCCGTGCACCCACCTATCTAGATGGATGTAGGCATATGGTGCGAAACCTGCGTGGATGCACACAGTCTTCATGTTAGGAGACACGGTCAGTAAGCAGGTGTGGGCAAGGCAATGATGTGAACCACCCCTTCGATTGGAACCATGAAGTATGGAAAGACCAAGTACGTAGAAGGTTATGGATGCAAAAGCCTTTAAAAAAGTGTGTGAAGCGCTGAATAAGGTCTACAATGCAAAGTAGACTGATTGGGATCGGCGTGTACCAGCATTTCTATGGGCTTATAGGACCTTGTGCAAGAACTTGACGTCATAGGCACCGCCAAGGTTGGAGTATGAAGCGAACACTATAGCACATGAAATACCTAGTCCGCGCATGATAGCACCGGTAGATATGACGGTTGGTGGAACCTTGGAAGAAGAAATCCAACAGGGCTATTTTAGGCTTCAAGAACTTGAGAAAGAAAGGGTGCGATTAAGGAAGAAAAGCACTCTGGTAGAAGCGGAAGTCAAGAAGCTGGAGGATGAGATAAAGGAAGTTTTCTCGATAAGAAGACCAGGGTGATAAGACAGGATGTGCACGATCACGCTGACTAGTTTGAGGACTATCACCATGAATTGATCAGTCTGAGGCCTTGGCTTGGACCACATATTATTAAGAGAATCAACCAGGGTGGCATGTTGCAAATGACAAAGTGCGCGACGCCGCCAATAGCAATAAAAGGTGGGTATTTTCCAGGAAAAGTGATGGATAACCGGATGAAACCCTATACAGGTGGCGCGACCCCCTGACTAGCTGAAGGAAGTACAGTCTTAGCGCTCTAGGCAGTTGAAAGGAGGCGTGGGACTATAAACTACTCTGTCTGGGAGTTGCGCGATGTTGGAGCTACATGCAGAAGAAAAGAGTCACAAGGTCCGTGACTGCGCAAGGGGCGCTGTGTTGCCGCGTGGGTTGGCCAGAAAGTGACTGTTGGAGTCACTATTCACGATGGGATGCTCGACTTGAGACCAAATGGAGCGGGCAGAAAGCATTTAAGACAAGATTTATGGGAAAGATTTTGGAAAATCTACTGCCAAGGGAGCATTAATGATCCAGACTTGGGGGGAGTGGTCGAGTTCAAATTCAAAAGGCGATATAAATTACAAAGGGCTGCCCAACAAACAACACTTGGCCATTTACGAATTGAGCAGGTGTATACCCCACGTAGCTTGAGCAGAGCCCTATTTGCCTTGTGTAGAGCATTCATTGAGCCCCTGAATATGCGAGCGATAGATTTCTGGTCGGACATGATGGTAACATCTGAGGAAGTTATGGATATCACAAAGATGACCACCAAAGAGGCCGCACAGGCCCTGAATTTGAGAGATGCCCCTAAAGGCACTAGGATTATGGCAGAAATCCCTAAATCACTGTGCACACCAAGACCAAAGAAAGACAAACAGGCAATGGTTGTCATACATGTGTCCTTGCGAAACCCGCTGTGCACTAGGCTAACAATGGTGGAGAAGGGGAAAGTTGTTAACATAGAAATTGACGAAGAGGAGGAAGCCCTGGAGGACCTTATCATCGAAGAAGATGAGGATGAAGGAATGGAGGACGAAACTAAGCTTGTGCACTCTCCAACAAAGCTGCCCGCCTATATCCCCCTGCGGACAGGGAAGGCTAAAGTGCCCAAGGATCTTGACGAGAGCAAGAGCTCTCTCCAGACCCCACTCCTCCTAGACAACATCATTTTTGAAGGCACGCACCTAGGACGGGTGCCTAGCTTAAAATTTGAAGATTGGGACCTCGCTGACCACGAGAAGTTCCCTCACCTAGAGACCACGCAACTCATGAAGCCTAAGTAGAACACCATGGCAGGGGTTTTTGAATTAGAGCCTTGAAACTGGTTGCGTGGAGAGGTAAAGGTAGGGCTACTAAAAATACTTTGGGTGCCGCATTTCCACCGTGCCCCAATAACAACTTTTGTCATCAGGAAGCTGCTCTCCCTGGTGCATGGTGGGTGTTTTTGGTTGGAGGAGGCCATCCCTATCACTGAACATTTGATTCACTGCATCACCCGACTACCATGCAAAGGAGAAGACCCCATAGATATCTCGGAGGGGAAAAGCAGTGACTTGGCCATTGCAGAGGCCATGAAGGAGAAGTATAAACTCGAAAAGAAAAAGAGGGGCTATGCCATATCCAACATCAACAAAAAAGCAGTAAGAGTGGCGACCGAAATACTGGTAGGTAAGGTTATGCGCAAGTGCTTCACGGACAAGGTACCCGAGCCGGTGGTAGCACTTGCTGAACAGTGCGCAGAGGGGGTCCAGTCTAACTGGTCCGAGTTCCTCTGCAAGGAATTCTTGGAGAATTGCTGTGAAGCTCAGGAATAAGGCAAAACATTCCACTATGCATGGCTTCTGCTATCCATAGTGATCGTGGCAGGGGAATTGCCGGAGGATAGTCAATTCCCCACAATTGGCAGGGATCTGTCGGAGGCTGTGAAGTATGCTTCACTTTGGGCCACAAAGGATGCAAATTGGATTCGTGACAGTAAGATATTTTGGGTGTTCATGGAGATGAACCTCAGAATGGGGATCAACCGCAAGCCGCGGTTCTCACCCACTGTCTACAACATCCTGCAAAGTTTTGCAGAGTTTAAGGCAGACGTCCACAACATATACATCAGAGCGCACAAGGACCTGAATAAGAAATGGAGAGAGCTACCCTTTGTAGCCACGAAAGATGTAATCTTTAATGTACTGGAGACATGGCCTCCGGAGTGGTGCGCTATAGACATCGCGACGATAGAGAAGTCTGTGGCGCAAAGGAAGAAAGAGGAGGCCAAACTACACATTTGCGTAGTTGGTAGAGAAGAGAAGGAAGGAGGCAGCAACAAAAAAAGTGCAGGAGGCGCGAGACACTGCATTGATAACAACTAAACAGAAAAAGGCCACAACAACAACAACAACATAAGAGGTAGTTGCGAAGGTGTGCAAGGGCCAAAAGTTGCCTTCACATGGGCAGGAACCAGAGGAAGAGGAGGGAGGTGCGGACCCAACAACCGAGTCAACACAGTTGAAGCACTAGCACCCAACTGAGCTAATAGGGCCGCACAAGAAGGTCAAGGAATCGAAGTTGTCTATTGACCCGATCACCTTAACCGAGGGTGATCTACACGACATCGGCGAGACAGTGCGCGATGTCACCTTGAAGGCCCTCAAAATTTTATGCAGGAGAACCAGATTGTGTTGGGGGCCCTTAGAGCATAGCTACAGGAATTGTAGGTGTGCACTCCTTAGGCTGGTACCCTTTTGACCAGCCTCGCAGTTGGGACAACTGCAGCAGAGTAGATGCTGCGTGCTCGGGTGACAAATACCATAGTGTTGCTGGAAGGGGCAATGGTGACAAAAAATGAGGCCGACAGGCCTACGATTAACACATTGAAGGGTATCAAAATCAACATGGATGCACCCCCACGGGAGACATTATATGTTCTCCAAAATGTGATTACTGCAGAACTGTGGCCTAGGGAGAGCTGTGCACTGTAAGTACTAAGCGAGCAGAAAATCAACATGGAACAATTGAGCTTGTAGCACGACGAAGTGGTGTCGCAGAATTAGCAGCTGGTACAGGTACTGGATGAAGCTTCTCAAAGCGTCCCTAAGTTGGCCATCCCAGCAGACACACCAGCAGAGGCGCGCATCCAGAGGCTAGCAGCAGGGGTGCACGAGGCGCGAGAGGAAATGACAAAGGTTCAAATGGAGCTGAATCTTGATATCATAGAGCTGTGGTTGAAGGCATAGCCGTCCACCCCTCTAAAAGTAAGAGAATAAGCGCCAGCGCTATTACAATGGCACTGGACGAGATCGACAGTGCACTGCAAGACTGCACTAGAATGTTGGAGGAGTCCTTTGAGGTCCTCACAAATCTACAGGAGGACCCCAACATCCAGTGCTTTGAAACAAAGGCGTGAGAACTCCAACAACAATATGATAATGTGAAAGGAACTGTGCAGATGGTGGCACTCACTCAGAGGCTTTCGCAGATGCAACAGGCCAAAGCGCTGAAAGAACAGGTGGACGTGACACGGCACAAAGAAGCAGTCCTGAAGGCGCGGGTTCAAACTTGGATCGACAAGGCCTTCACCATCACAACATCAATTAAAGGAAAACTCATACAAATGCAAGGGACACATGCACAAATGCAGGAAAGCAGTTTCAACACTGTGGTCTCGGAACAACGTGTCCAGGAGATCCAGCAGGTAGCCGCTCAGTGCACTGCCAACCTTGTAGCGGTTCAGACAGAGTTGGAGGGACTTCGCGCGAAGATCTCCATGCCGACAGAGTGACTTGAGGGCGAGTCACGATGTTTGTGTTGGAGGCTTGTTGGGCATGGAACCCCCCCAAGGCATGTTTTAGGGCTTAAAGCCCAAGTTTTGACCAAGTCTTTTGTAAAAGCTCTACGAATTATGGGCGCGGAGCGTGAAGTCATAATAGAGTCACAAGGTTGTCTGCCCTCATTTTCGTAAAGTAATGTTGGCTTGATAGACCTACCCATGGTCCACAAACCATGGGATTGTATAAATAAAGTGAGGCTCTAAGTGTAAAAGGGGAGATAATGAATAGAATAGAAGCATGATGAGTCTAAGAGAGTGAGTCGGAGTGTAAAGTGTGTCTTTGGGCCGTAGAGTAGAAGAAGGCTATGCAGCTGAGTGCGCAGAGGCCTAGTTGTCCGCAACTTAATGCAAAGACCCCTGTAGCTGAGTGCGCGGACCCTTGCAGCTAAGTGCACAGGGCAGGTTAAGTTTGTAACCATTGGAAGAATTAATAAAGAGAAGTTTACCATATTTCTATGTATCTTTGCTTGTTTAAATGTATGATTGGGTATAAATTACAAGTGTATTGTTTATTTGCTGCGAGAACTCTTATGAATGTGTTGTATAAATAAATATAATGTAAGACATCCATCTACGCAAAGATAATTGACTAGGCATAGGAAGATAAGTAAGATATTAGGTGTGACTTAGGGGAATAGCGCAGTGCGCTGCTCTAGCAGCATGGAAGCTCCACAACCCCTGGTTAGGGCTGCGCAAAGGAAGGTATATTAGGGCACGAAGGCTTGGGAAGTGCGAAGCAACCTATGTGAAGGGACTAACAGTTGGACCAGTTCAACCTCTTAGACTTCTCAAGGGTGTTGAAACTTGGTTCCATCACCCCCCCATACTACTTCGGGTGAGACCTCAGTCTGCACTCCACAGACTGTTGCCGAAAGGGCCAGTAGTACAGGGATTTGTTTGGCTAATTAACTCCGAACCTGGGTTAGGCCCCAACAAGCCAACAAGTGCCAACTTCCTATGGTCACTGCTATTTCGAAACAGGTCCATCAATGCCTTCTAAATTGAAAATGGAGTTTCCTTACCATGGAGATTCGAGACAATGTGATCTCGAACTCCTTCTAGGATAATCCTTCTCGCTTTTTCCACACACTTTCTTCACTTAACCATATCTTTTGCATCAAATGCTCGAGGCTTCAGAATCATGATCTATGAATTCCTTGAGCCCGTTGTCTTCCAACAGTGCCTCCATCTTGTCCTTCTAAGCTATGTAATTCGAGCTTCCCTCTAGGGCATGCTCAAGTCCCTAACTGTAGAATGGCATATCATTGACTTTGAAGTATGAACCTGTAAATTTGATTTCAACTGCACAAAAAAGTCAAATTCTCCTCTTCTATACTATCTTCACCTCTGATACCATGTGGATTTTTACTGTAGATTCAACAAGTTATGTGATATGCTAAAACAAAAGACAAGAATCTTCTCTGCTCTTTAGCGAAAAACAAAATTGATCGATGAAAACAATAAGAAGAAAAGGAAGAATTTCAATCGCACATAACACAATATTTTTTTTGGGGAAAGCAACTGCTCAAAACCCTGAATATCTATATTGCATTAACCAACAGATGTAAGAAGAAAATACAATTCTTATTCAACCCGAACAATTCCTCCACAAGTACAATCTATCTCTCTGCTTCACAAGCCAACTCAATCCAACACTTAGCCAAATCTGCTGCCTGCCAAGTCCCTAGTTCCTTGTGGAATTCTTAAGATAATTAGCCCATATTTAATTGGGAAATTCTCTCTCCATAACTACACAACTCATCATAGTCCCTCAACTGATTGCATGCACAATCTTTATAACTCAGAAAATTATACAACTAATAGTACACTATCCCTGAACTCTAATCTCAACTGGGTCTTGCTCTAAATTGACGTGCATGAGTTATTTGTGAGTGAATTTTCCATTAACTAGTGGAGCAATGAAGCTGCATTAGTGCCTGCCCTCACTACTAGACCTTCTACTAGTTCCTCCAATAGTTGGAACTAGTTTAACTATCTATAACTGAGTTACATTGAGTTAATTACAACTCAAAGGAATTCAACTTGGGCCCCTAAAATTTAGGGATCACTCTACATGACTCTAGATAGACTTCCAACTCAAATATCCTAAACCAAGTCAAATTAACTTAGTTAACTATTACAAGTTGTTATTAGAATAAATTTCGATTTAATTCCTGATTTAATTCAAGGACAAATTAAATTATATTTTCTTGTTGCTATTTTTAACATGATGTACTTGTCATTCTTCAACTAAAACATGGATCAAACCTTCATAAATCCCCTTTATAAGTTAGCAACATAAATCAATAGACCACTTTCTAAGGGGATACTTACTTTGCTAGAGCAAGAGTAGCCACAAAAAGAACATGAATTGGGGCCCAAAATTTATGCACTTGGAACATATTTAAGATGTATGGGGTTTATGACAAAATCCCTTCTCAAACTAGAATAACTTGCTTCACTCCTCTCTAAGGTGCAACAGTTAGATGAGAAGAGCTTTATTTGGGCTTTAAAACCAACTATGATTTCTCTCATACAACACAAGTTTTTGGAGCATCCTTGTGTAGGGGTCAAACTCCTAGTTGCTTCATGTCTTAGTAGTATCATGATGTTGACCACACCTATACCTTCTTACAACGATGATATAATGAGGAGAGCCTTCAGATTGATAGTGGAGAATTTTCAGGATTTGGATAATAATGAAGGTCCCACCTTTGGGAAGAAGCTTGAGATTCTAGAAGTCACAACTTTGGTTAGATCTTATGACCTCATCTTTGAGCTGGAATGTGACGATTTGATCTTTTAGATGTTCCAATACTTCTTCAGCGTTAAGAAACATCATCCTAACATAGTCATAACACACATGCAATCCATTTTTTCCTCATGTATGGGAGGCCATGATGCCATTTGCAGTCTAGTTTGTTGGCCATTTGGAGCGAGGAACAATTGGTTTCACATGTTGCTTATGAACTAGGAGAAAGGTTGGTTGAGAAAAAAATTGGCTTGTTCAGGAGACGATCAACTCAGGAGGAGTTGGGGTGGATTGGTGGTGTCCAACCATGCAACAAGAATGAGTTCATAAGGAAGGGTCTTTGCTTCCTTTGCAAGGAACCTTGGGGACCTGACCACTCATGCATGGGTGACATTGAGGAGATGACATGGGTAGATCAAGAGGAGATTCCTTTTGAATTTCAGGATGAATATTCTTCTTTGGATGAGTCCATGGGTTCATACGAGGATGCCTCTGAGGAGCATGAGAAATCATGTAAGGTTGTTGATAGCAGGCCATATTTATATTCTGGTGTGTATGGTGAGCATTTAGTGGACCCTATGGGATATATTCAGGGTGATTGAGTCACCAATGACGATTCAACATGAGCAAAATATGGTGGAGCATGAGTCAGTTGTGGAGGATGTTATACACAATATGCATGATGAGCCTTTTGTGGAGAGCCAGTTGGAGGTTCATGTTGAGCCCATGATAGAGGAGGATAAAAAACCATATTTTGGACCAACCATTGATGAGAAGCGAACAAATGCACAAGCAACCATCAGAATTATTGCACTTTCAGTTAGTAGCCGTCATGAGAAGATTGGGCATTTTAGGAAAAATCTTATGGCATCGATGCGGAAGATCCATATAGTCTAAGGCACCATCTTGCAATAAAATAGTAACATTGAGGAGCTTATAAGGGTGTGTGTTGAGTCAGTAGACACATTTCCTAATGTTGAGGGGTGGTTGAGGGTCCTAACAAGGTAGCAAGAGGAGTACACTTGGGAGTTTTAGAGAAGCCCTCTCTAGGAGTACCTAGACAGGGCTTGCAACATGAATTATACAGTCTTGTCTATTACAGAGAGAGGGACAGGGTTTCTTGGAAAAATATGTTTGATTTCCCTGAAAAAGCAGCATGAATTGAGCATGGGCCAACATCATCATAGTAGACTTGTTCCATGAGGAGGAGCCCATGCATTCAATCCTTCCCATGAGATGGATTGGCAGGATATTACGAGTTGGTATCTTATTGATGGAGCGAAATTTTTATTCAGGCAATAAGAGCTCTTAGGTGTGAGGGATATTTCATGTTTCAGTTAGTAGTGGGATGTAGGCCATCGACTCATTATCATTTTAGCACATCATCAACATAATGGGATTGACCTTGGTTTATGCCAAGGGTTGGAGTGGAGAGGTGATGAGTTGGTATTCTGCTGGTGGAGTAGCATCTGTGGTCAGAGACAGAGCACAAATTGAGCCATGGGGAATGGACGAGGGTGATTGGTTATGGTGGGTTTTGGATCCAGGTGGATCCATGTATGGGAAATTGAGTTAGTGGTTTATTAGGGATCTAGGTATTGAGGGACCCATTCATTATTGATCAGCTTGGAGGCATGTCATGGTACAATGGTTAATTTGGGATCTTGGTATTAGTTTAGAAATCCATCTACAATGGACAGATATGGATTGCTTGAGGGCAAGCAATCTTGGGGTGGGAGGATTTTTCATGTCCCCATTTTTATTTTCCTCTGTAGTACAACCAAGGTGGATTTCCAGGGCACAGGATGGCCAGGTCATGGGAGTAGGTTTATGTCATTAGGGGTTCCAAGGGAGTTTTGAGGAGTTTTTATGGGATCTGATGGAATTATCTTGGAATATTCTATCATCTACACAACTTGCCTTTCGTTCCATTGAATTCTGACAACTTTAAGAAAACAAGATTATTATTCAGCCCGACTTATTAATTTCGCTTGAGGTGGCATTCCGAGAGAAATATTTGATGGAATACCTCAGTGTAATAGATCGTTGGAACTGAAACGAGAAGATCTACAAGATGGGATGTTGAGAAGTGACTTATAGTGGCCGAAGAGAGTATGGTGGGAGATTTACAATTTTACCTGATTAAAAATGGCTTTAGTTAGTCATTTAATTAAGGAAAAATAATTAATTGTAGGGAAAAATGCCAAAAGTGACTTGAGTGAAATAAAACAAATCTAAAAGTCACTTAAGATAAAGTCAATGAAGATTCTTCTAGAATCATAATAAAATAATAAAATCAAATTCTTCTAGAGGCTTGGAGATCTATCCATCAGATCTATAAAAGAGGAGTAGATCATTTGGAGACATCTTGGATTTGTGTATTGTCATTGTGGTTGGGTTTTGAGAACCTATTTCTCTACTTCAGTAGTATCCCCAGGACGGAAACCCTCGGGTGATTCAACGAAAGTGGGGAATCACCCATCTCTTCCCTTGGTGGATCCATTCAGGATTCACATGTTGCAGTTTATTGATTTTCATTTTGTTTTAGAGGCCAATTGCGGCATTATTGTAGACCTATTTGTGTTCATCATCTCAACCATATTATTGCTCTTATACTAGCTTATTTACATATTAATAAAATAAGGTTGAGATTTTCTACATGTTTATATTGTCTTTTATTTAGTTGCAGATTCTATTTCCCATTTTTGCTGTAAATTTTATGGTTTAATTTGTGCAAATTGTTTACAGTGTTGACGACTTAAATTTTTGAAGATATTTTTTGTAAATTTTGTATTTGGGACATTATAAAACACAAAGTTCATGTACCACTTTATGAGAGACAAGGTCGAAATGGGTGCTATGAGGTTGCAGTACATATCCACAGATAAGTAGGTGGAAAACATTCTCACCAAGCTCCTAGTGAAGGGAAGTTTGTGTTCTACAGGGACAAACCGGGGGTGGTAGATAATACCTTGATAGGAGGGAGTGTTGATGTTTCTAGCATGTAGGATAGAGTCCCCTGCATAGGCTAAGTGTCTAGAATGCAAGAGAGAGTCCTATTTACGTGCTTAATTGAGAGGAGTAAGTATTATGATTTCTTTCGTAAGTTCTAATTTAGGAAAATCACATTAATAATCTATTGATTAATATTGGGTATTAGACTAAAGTTACTAAGGATAAATAATTTTATTATTTAAGTACTTAGATATAATCTCCACTATGGAACTAAGTGGGTTAGGATTTAATCCTATCCCTCTATCACTTATGAGATTAGGGATTTGGCTCAATGAGAAATTATAAAGGGAACCTAAGGGAGAGGATGAAGACACAACATTGTGATTGAGAAAACATATTTTCTCAAGGAGTGAGAAGCTCAAGTTATTGGAGAGAAAGGGAAAAGTGTGCAACATGGTTTTTTGGAATAGAAATTTAGTGGATGACAAGTATTTGGAGAGAGTGGCTAAGATATTGAAGCAAGATGTTGATTTTTCTATACACACTGAGTTAGTGGAGTGAGGTCAAGTTTCTAGCCAAGGTTGTGTGGGGAAAGGGAGAAGTCCAAGTTTCCAACTAAGGAGATGAGTACTCAGTGCAAACTATACAAGGAATGGCGTTGAAATTCACAAGAGACCAAGATTTTTTAGGAAGCCCAAATTTATCTTAGGTTGAGAATCCAATGAGTTATTTCTAGGTTCAAATATTGTTGAAATTTCTATGTATTTCTCTGTAGGTCAAGGCCCCAAGTTTTCCAAATCAGTTAATGTGAAGGAAGATTTGATTGGGTAGATTTATGTGTTGTTAGCGACTCATTCTTCTACACATTTTTTGTCGCAAATTTATTGTGAAAAGTTAAAATTCCTGATGTGTTTATTTTAAAAGTTTAGAAAGTTATTTGATTGGTTAAATACTTTTTTCTTTTGTACAAAATAATTAATGTGTGAAATATATCATACCTAGTATTTTGAAGTTAACGTAGTGAAGGAGAATTTTTTATTTGATAATTGACCTCTTGAACATGATGAATGGCTTCAAGCCAAGTCTTGGGGTGAGCCATTAAGACATGAACATATATGTCATCCTTGACACCACTTATAAAGCAATGACGAAAGAAAGTGTTGGATAGACCTTCAATGCAGAAAGCTAGTTGCTCAAAGGGCGCAATGTATTCTTCCACTGTACTTGACTATCAAAGCTTGGTCAAATGGCCAAAGTGATGAGTTTTAGTGTCAAAACACTCATTAGAGGAAATTTTAGCCTAAAAGTGACCTCCTAAGGAAAAATCAAGAAATTAATAAAAAATACCATGTAGACGATTTTTTAATATTACTTTACTTTTCTCTATGTTCCACGATATTTAATAAGATGCGATTTAATAAAAAAAGTAGTATATTATTTCTAAATTTTTAATCCCACAAATAAGGCACTTTTATTAAAAATAATGCTATAATATTATAATTAAATTAATTGCTATATTATATTTTATTTAAATATCTATACATAATTAATTAACTATTTTTTGTTTTTTTATGCATTCTCACTGAAACCAAATCCTCACCCGAATATATTTTTTTGCCAAAATCCAGTAATGTATTCCTAGGAGACATTTTTTATATTTTAACTCTATTATTAACTATTAAATATTTAATTAATTCCTATTAACTATTTAATATTTAACTTAGGATATTCGATATTTTGGCCTGGAATCCGGTAATGCCCACCTTTTGGAATATGCACTACACTATTTTTAATTAACTATATAGTTTAGTTTTGGTCCGAATCATAATTTCTCCTTATAATGAACTAATTTATATTTAAATATAGCTATATTCTATTTAATTAACTATTTTATATTTAACTATAACTATATATATAGTATTTAACTATTTTTTGGGTATAATTATTAATGTCAAGTAGGCCCGCTATTTTTTGCACTAATATCAAGATTTACATTGCATTAATATATTTTTTGATATTCTAATTCATATGGGTAAGGTAATTAATTTGTCCAAGAATGCAACTAGTTTTGGTTTTCATAATTTTGATTTGACTCATGTAAAGGTCAAAATAAAATTTATTTTTGTAAAACATCTATTTCATGCTCAAATCATTTGTCACTAGGTCAAGCATTAATTTAATGCTTCTAGGCTAAGTCACTTGACACAGGGACATGAGGATTCGAGTGTCTGACACAACCATGTTGAGCCTCGGGAACATGACACATTAGGACATGTTATACATACATACATACATACATACATACATACATACATACATACATACATACATATATATATATATATATATAATTAGATATTTCTTATACAAATTCTCATTCATGATATAAATTCATTGATTCAAACATAGATCTTCATTTAGATGTAAGTTTTACAAAGTAACATTGTGCATACAAATACAATTGTGACAAATTCATCAATGATATAGTAGGAGAAAGACAAGACACTGTAGTTTTCTCATTAAGTCATCAAAATCAAAATTTGTTATGTAGGTAATAGCAATGCTAATGAAAAATAGAAATAGGCTAATAGTAAATACAAAACAACTACTCGTACAAGGAATTAGGTAGCTCATGAGTCATCAATCATCATCATCAAAACCAACATCACTGTCATGGTCACCACTGCTCTCCTCTGTATCCAATGTCATCTCTGCATCTACTGGTGTAGAGGATGACCCCTCAACAATATCACCATAATCAAAAGTGACAAGCTATGGCACTGGCTCATTAAGATCCAAGTTGGCCAATGCCAACTCAACACTACTGTCCAAACCCATATCATGAGGAAAGATATCCCACAGATTTGTCTTTCCCTTCAACCACTCATCCCTCTACATGTAAATAAGATGAATCACCTCCAAAATGCTTCCAAACGTTTTGTTGTTCATTCCCACACACCCAAAACAAGAGAAACAGAGAAAAGTGAGGGAGAAATGACCGAAAACCGACCTTTATGGGACATCAAATCAAGGGACATGACTGAACATGATCGAAGGAAATGTGTCCCACCGAATCGTGTCTGATTCGACTGATTCAGAACACGCAGGGGATTTAAGACGAATTTGGTTTTTTAGATTCTAGGGTTTACGTGAGTCAAAGAGTCCTTGTCTTGTTGTAAATACCATTTCAGGCACTTGTATCAAAAATTATTTTGTATTTTCAAAATGTCTAGAAGACTCCCAAGGCCAAGTCAACCATCCTATGTGAATTCATCCTAGAGAGGGCTAATGGAGCCTCTTGAACAAGTATAAAAAGGTGTAACTTCGACGTATTAGGACACACATCAATAACATTACATATTTTCTTTAGTACGCAGTTGGTTTAGATTAAGCCTAGTGATGAAGGAGAAATACCCCAAATCAATTCAGAGGTCTGGAATATGCCTTTTACTATTCACATGTGCGAGAACCCTAGGGTTTCTAGGGTTACCTCAGGTTCAAAATTAAATAATGTTAGGTCCCTATACTACTAGTGTAACCCTTTATTGTTATTAGCGAACCCCCCTTATTGTATTATTGTGCCCATATAGTCCCCATGTTGTAATTATTATGCCCCATATAAACCCACTATTGTTATTGTTGTGCCCCTACAATATTATTGCTATGTAGGCAGCAATTGTATTGGGACCCCTTAGACTCCTACATCTAGAAAGGAGGTATTGTCATTTGCATCATGGAAGAATTGTTCATTTGTGTAATGTAAAGGAGGTTGCCCCCTTGAAGAGGCTGATTTTTAAGTCGTTGATCTATATTTTCAATCTTTTTGTGAGTTGGTTTCATAACATTTGTATCAGAGCTTTGGATTCTAGGGTTTTGTTGATCCAAACAAGTCATCGTGGAATTTCAACTATAACATTTTCTCTACAAAGTTTCAGAAGCTAAAATAGAAACCATTTGAGCCAAAATCGTTCTGAACCTCAGATCCAAATTTCAGATCTCGTCTCGCTATATTATCGAGGATATGATCTAAGGAAGTTAGGGTTTTTGCAAACTCCAGAATTCCATCACAAATAGGTCATCGTGCAATTTTCCAATAATGTTTTTTCTACAAATGTTCAGACTTTGAAATTAAAACCCATTTGAGACAAAATCATGATGAAGCTTGGGCCTGTATTTCAGATCTTGTTTCACTATATTTTCAGAGACGTGGTTCAAGACATTTAGGGTTTTTGTAGGCTCCCGAATTACATCCCATACAGGGGGCTTGAGAAAAATCGTCGTAACTTTCTCTCTGAGCGTCAGATTGAAATTTCGTAAAAAGTTATTGAAATAGGATGGAGTGTAGTTTTCCGTGTATTGGTTTTAGGTCCTAAGGTGAAAACAATGACACGTGGAACTTCGTACAAGTTCGCTCTACTGAACCAGTCTATAATCAAGTCGTCGTGGGATATTTATCATAACTCTTCCTTGGATAATCCAATCTTGATCAGACTTGTGGGGTTGGAAAGGGGATTCATAGGGGGCTACCACAGAACACAATTTAAGACCTTGGATATTTGAAATTATAGACATACAATAGATTCAATATGGAGCTCCTACAAAGTGAAAAAAACGTGTGTAGTTTTCTTAAAGTTTTGCATAAGTTTGGTTGAAAAATTAGTTTGAAGGAATTCAAAGGGTGTGGAAGCTAAGATGAATGGTATAGAAGAAAAATTGAATGGAAACCTATAGGATTTGAAGAAATACATGGAAGGTTTGAAGGAAGGTGGGACAAAGTCACTAGAATAAAGGATTCCTAATGTCGAAAAGGTAATAGAGGAAACTCATGATCAGAACAAAAGAAATGTTAAGCATGATTTCATATGCTCTAACATTGGATTGAAGAACCACCATATTCCAAATATAGATATGATAAGATGACAAGGATATGGTAACTTGGATACTACAAATGGAGCAATATTTTGATCTACATGATGTGCAACCACCACAAAAGGTACGTATTGCATCTTTATATTTAGAACCGATTTAGTTTGTATGGTATATAGGGATTTGTTCTCGTAAACAACTTGTCACCTGGTTAATTTTCATGGAGGAAATGATAGCACATTATGAGGATACAAAAAGCAACGCCTTCTTTAGCCAATTGATAAATCTCAAACAAAAGGGTTAAATGGCAGAGCACATTGAGGACTTCCAAAAATTGAATATAAGGGTAAATGATATCCCAGAGAAGCATATGATTGAAGTCTCCATAGGGAATTTAAATGATAACATCCAAGATGAAGTTCACCTTTAGGAACTTGATTCATTGGAGAAGGCATACAGGTTAGCAAGAAAAATTGAAAGCAAAATTATGGGAACAAGGAAGCCTACCACTCATAACTATAAAGATGAAAGTGTTGCTGCTCCTAGCCTTTCACCACCTACAAGGTTGACACCATAACAATTGGAAGAAAAAGGAGTAAAATGGCTTTGTTACAATTTTGATAGAAAATACATTAAAGTCATAAGTGTGAAGAGAAGAAATTAATTTACATAGATGGGGAAGAGGAGCAAGGAAAGGAACAAGAAACGTTAAAAGAAGAGGATATACACCAGGAACCAATCCCAAAGAAAGAAGAAATGAATCTGACCATATCTTGTAATGCATTGGCATGAATTACCACTCCTCAAACTCTCAAGATAGAAGAGCATATCAAGAAGAAAAAGGTAATAGTGTTGATTGTTTCGGGTAGTCCCCATAATTTTATTCATTGTAAGATAGCCGAGGAATTGAATTGCTTCCTATATCCAGCACTAGAGTGTCAAGTAATGGTTGCAAATGGAGGAACCATAAATTTCTCTGGAAAGTGCCATAATATCAAGCTTTCCATGGGAGAATATGTCTTGAATAGTCCAATAATTTCCATTTCAATGGGTGGTGCAAATGTTGTACTAGGAGTCCAATGGCTACAATCTTTGGGTATGATAACTTTTAATTTTCAAGAAATTTTCTTGAATTTTTTTTGGGAAGGAAAGGAAGTTGAATTAAGGGGTATCGTAGGGAAACCGGGAAATATAATCAACTGTAACAGCATGACAAAGCTACTAAAGAAATAACAACGGGGTGTAATTGCACAATTATGTTCACTAGCAGTTCCCACATCGAAATCATCTATTTCTCTAGATCTCCAAAACATTTTGAACAACCATTCCAAAGTATTTGAGACTCCCAAAGTCCTCCCACCTATTCATGATTATGATCATGCTATGCATTTGATTCCAGGAAGTGTTCCCCCAAACATCATGCCTTTTAGATATCCATATGCCCAAAAGAGTGAAATTGAACGTATGGTTGCAGAAATGCGCGAGGTTGGTATAATTCAACCTAGTCAAATTTCTTTCTCTTCTCCAGTGCTATTGGTACACAAGAAGGATGGCTCATGGTGCATGTGTCTAGATTATAGGGATCTCAACAAGCTTACTATTAAAGATAAATTTCCCATTCCTGTCATTGATGAATTATTAGATGAATTACATGGAGCAATTTACTTCACCAAGTTGGATCTTTGTTCAGGATATCATCAAATC
>APFE031139501.1:168978-207187 GCA_000404065.3 Pinus taeda
CCTTTTGGCCTTACCAATGCACCTTCTACATTTGAAGGTTTGATGAATTCTATTTTCAAACCCTTCCTTAGAAAATTTTTGTTAGTATTTTTTGATGATATACTAATCTATAGAAAGCCTCGGAAGGATCATGTTCAAGACGTTGATAGGGTGCTCAAACTATTGGAGGAGAAACAATTATATGCAAAAAGATTCAAATGTTTTTTTGGAGTACAAGAGGTGGAATATTTGGGTACTCAGTTAGCTCATAGCTCATCTTATCATCCTCAATCTGATGGGAAAACTGAGATAGTGAACAAATGTTAGGAATGATATATTCGTTTCTTTGTTTTTGATAAACAAACACAACAGGTCAAGTGGTTGCCTTTGGCTAAATGGTGGCATAACACTTCCTTCCATACTACAGCAAAAATGACCCCATTTATGACACTTTAAGGATATCAACCACCATCTATCACATCATCTTTAAAAGAAAATTCTAAGGTTCAAGCAGTGGAAGATCACATTGAGAATCAACAACAAGTTTTCAAATTCTTAAAGGATAAACTCACTTTGGCGCAGAATAGAATGAAACAACAGGCAAATCAACATTGCAGCGAAAGAAGTTTTGATGTAGGTGACTGGGTATTTCTACGACTACAACCATACAAACAAATGTCCCTCAAGCAAGCTAAGAAGGATAATAAATTATCAACAAAGTATTATGGTCCAGACAACGTGTTACAAAAGATTGGTACTATGGCATACAAATTGGAGCTTCCTCCATCTTCCCGAGTGCACCCAATTTTCCATGTTTTAAGCTTAAAGAAGCTTATAGGTGAGAAGATCCCAGTTCAAACAATATTTCCAGAACTTGACGAGGAAGGAAAAATCATATTGGAACCGTAAGCAGTCACAAAAACAAGAAATTGACAGTTATAGAATCGATCAATTTTAGAGTATCTCATCAAGTGGAAGAAATTCCATGTTGAAGATTCCACATGGGAGGATGATAATTTTATGCAAAATCATCCAGAACTACTCAAGTATTGAGGACAATAGTTTTTGAAGGAGAGGGGCATGTTAGGTCTCTATACTATTAGTATAACCCTGTATTGTTATTAATGCGACCCCCTTATTGTATTATTGTGCCCATATAGTCCCCATGTTGTTATTATTATGCCCCATAGAAGCCCACTATTGTTATTGTTGTGCCCCTACAATATTATTGTTATGTAGACTCTAATTGTATTGGGACCCCTTAGACCTATATATAGAAAGGAGGCCTTGTCATTTGTATCATGGAATAATTTTTCATTTGTGCAATGTAAAGGAGGTTTCCCCTCAAAGAGGCTGATTTTGAAGTCATTGATCTATATTTTCTATCTTTTTGTGAGCTGGTTTCATAACACATAAGGTGATGCAGACTGTTTTAGTAAGGACGAAAGGTTAGAAGTGTTAAAGTTGAAAACTAGGGCTAGACTCCACATGGGTCATCTTATTTATGATAACTGATATTTTTCTTGGATTCCTCTCTTCGAGAGGTGTAGGATTGATCTAAATATCATCCGATTTCGACATGTACAAATGAAGTTATGAATTTATTTTGATTATGGATAGATTGTCAAGGTCGACCATCAAACTTATGTAGGCTCAGAAGTCCAATAGTCACGTCTATTCATCCTCAAAATTGCATATAAATAGAAGGTGACTTAGCCTCATTTGGACACACTCATCTTCACACTTCTCTCTCTCTCTCCTCATTGATTAGGTATGGATTTCTGGGCCTCTCTCTCTGCACACGTCCGAAATTTTAGGAGAGCGAAATTTTAGGAGGCCGAAATTTCAGGAGAACAAAATTTCAAGAGGCCGAAATTTTAGGAGAGTGAAAATTTAGGAGGCTGAAATTTCAGAAGACCGACTTTCTGGGCAGTTTGGCTAGCATTGACTGTAGCAAGGGCTAACCACAGGTGGGTTATTTGACTAGACTTTAAATGGATTGAATTTGACTATTTTGAGGGTTGTTTTATCTTGTTGTTTGAAGGCTAAAGTTGACCGATTTGTTGAGGGTCAAATTTGCCATGTTGACCAGTGTTGAATTTTCTGCTTAGGGATCTTTTGCTGTGATTATAAATTATCATATTTGTAAATTGTATTATCTCTCTCTGCTAAACTATTGAAGACTAAAATAAGGTTTGATCAAGGGTTTCCCCACATTGGGGTTTGTCCGCAGCCGATGCCACATCTTGTGTCCTCTTTTCTTGGCTTGTCTTCTACTGTTTATGTTTATGTTCTATCTGCATTTTGCTATCATGTTGATGTGATTGCTAATTTGAATATTAATACTAGGCTAATAAAGAAATTAAAGTAATATTTCTCTAAAGCATAGAACATACCATTGTTGCCTAAAATTAACATGGTATCGGAGGTGAGATGAAGACAAAGCCCAAGCAAGAGTGAAAGCGAAATAAACAAAGACAATTGGACAAGGACAAAAGGTTCAATGGGTTCCTCATCCTACTTCCCAGTTGAAGACAAGCTCCATGATAAATTATATACGGAAGATGTCTCTTGATTTGACCTTGGAAGAAAAAGAAGTGATGAAATATGTGCAAGGTAAAATCCATGAACCTCCTTCAAATGCATCGGCTGCTACGAAGACCAAGTACAATAGGGCTAACATCAAAGAAAGAAGATTATCAGGGATTCCATTGACAAGCATCTAGTGGCCTACATCTCTGAATTGAAGACCTCCAAGGAGATCTACAACAGGTTGGTCGGCATGTTCAAGGTTAGTAATGCTAATCAAATTCTATTTCTCAAGAATAAGTTGAAGGATATTAAGAAGGGAAAGGATGAGGATATTCAATCCTATTTCTTGAGATTACTGAGATCAAGAATGATCTACTCTCAATTGGAGAAGTCATTCCTGATAGGGAACTTACTGTCGACATGTTCAAGGTTAGTAATGCTAATCAAATTCTATTTCTCAAGAATAAGTTGAAGGATATTAAGAAGGGAAAGGATGAGGATATTCAATCCTATTTCTTGAGATTACTGAGATCAAGAATGGTCTACTCTCAATTGGAGAAGTCATTCTTGATAGGGAACTTACTCTCACCACCCTTTGAGGACTCCCACCTGAGTGGTATATATTTAGAACCACCGTCTTCAACAATGATCGAATTATAGGGTTTGAAGAATTGATGTCAAGATGCATTCAAGAAGAAACAAAAATGGTTGAGCAAGAAATTCCTTCTAATAGAAGCAACCCCACTGCATTCTCCACTCATGCCAAAAGGAGAAATAATGTAGGGTCTAAAGGTCATTTCCATGGAAATCTTGGAGCTAAGGGAGGAAGGAAGGGCATGTGCTTTGTTTGCAATAAGTTTGGCCACTATGCAAGAAAATTTTCAAATAGAGTGGACACATCGCATGATGATGATCACAATCATTCCAGGGGAAAACTTTAACAACAATGATCAAAGGAATGGCACATCTAATGGCAAAGGAAAATGGAATGTGGGACATCAAGGAAATGGTCGACCATCCAAGAAATCAAGGAACTATAGGTATGAAGAATCAAATGTTGTTAACAATAAGCAAAATGAGTACTATCTTATATCGGCCCTCTCCACTGCCTCTCTTCCAGACACTTTGGGAAATTGGCTGATTGATAGTGGTGCCTCAAGGCACTTCACCTGATATAAGGAAGCCCTCTCTATTTGATAGAAAAGGAGACAAACTTGGAGATAATCCTTGGAGATGATGCCACCTATCCCATGAAGTGAGTAGGGAATGTTACCCTTCAATTGAATCAAGGTAACATTATTCATTTGCAATACATACTATATGTACCTGATCTCAAGAAGAACCTGGTGTCCATTTCAGCCATGGAGGACAAAGGATTCAAGGTGGCACTCTTTGATGGAAAGGTACGTGTTTGGAAAAGAAATTTTAAAGATGCTTTTACTCTTGGGTTTAGGGTTGACACTTTGTATCAAGTTGGAGGAAGTCCATTGGGAGCCATGTCTTGCGACACATCTCTATAATCTAAACTATGGCATCAAAGGTGTGCCCATTTTCATTATAAGGTCCTACCCGATGTGAGAGAGATGGTGATAAGTCTGCCTGAGTTCAAAGTAGATCATGAAGCTGTATGTCCGGGATGTACCGAAGGAAAACTTACAAGGGGACCATTCCTAAAGTAATAGTAAGACCACAAATATATTGCAATTGTTCCACTTTGACATATCTAATATGATATTTGTAAACTCTTTGGGAGGACACTTATATTATCTCACCTTTACGGATGATTATTCTCACAAGACCTAGGTCTACTTTTTGAAGAAGAAGGATGAAGTGCTCACCTGGTTCCGACACTTCAAAGCCTTGATTGAAAACCAATTCGAGAAGAAAATCAATATATTGAGGACTAATAATGGGACCAGGTATGAATCCAATGAATTCCAAGATTAATGCAGAGAATTTGGCATTAAGAGGGAGACTAAAATGCCATACACTCCCTAACAGAATGGTGTGGCTGAAAGGAATAATCACTCTATTGTAGAAGTTTTTTGTGCCATGCTTCATGATCAAGGGCTTCTGAAGTTTCTATGGGTTAAAGCTGCAAATACCATTGTGTATGTTCAAAACCGATGGCCTCATCAAGAATTGGACTCGAAAACTCCCGAAGAAATGTTCACTAGTAAGAAACCCGATGTCTCTCATTTTAGAATTTTTGGAAGCCTCGTATATTTTCATGTGCTGAAAGAGAAATGAAGCAAATTGGGTGCATTTGGAAAGAAAGGAATCTTTGTGGGCTATAGTGAAAATTCTAAGGGATACATAATTTATGTGGCTGGTCAAAAGAAAGTTGAGATAACTCATGATGTCACCTTCGATGAAGATATGGCCCTCAGGAAGACCAGGAACCTTTCGATCCTAAGGAAAGATAACGAAGATGACACATGAAATTAGGGTGAAAAAGAGGATGAAATGACGCCTGATGTTGATGAAACTATGGATCCTATAGATTGTCCTTCTCACGAGCCTTCCTCCTACAAGAGGAGACCCTCATGTATTTGGGATACTCTTGAAGATGCTAATAAAGATATTGCACCGAGGGGGACTTTCCGTGAAAGCGAGAATCCGAACAGGTATCCAGGATACTTGACCGTCATGAGCACTATCATTCAAAATGAGCTTTTATCATCCAAAGAAGCCGTGAAGCATCAAGTATGGAAGGATGCTATGGATGAAGAATATGAGTCCATTATGAAGAATGATGTTTGGGATGCTATCCCTAGACCTAGGACAAATCAATTGTCACCTCTAAATGACTTTACAAAATCAATCATGAAGATGATGGGAGTGCATAAAAGTACAAGGCTCACTTTGTTGCTCGAGGGTTCTCTCAAAAGGAAGGTGTAGATTACGATGAGATATTTGCACCCATTGCCCGATACACCACCATCTACTCGATCATAGCCCTTGCTACTTCACAAGGATGGAACCTACATTGGATGGATGTCAAGACCGCTTTCTTGCATGGTTTGGAGGAACTCTATGTTGAACAACCCTAGGGGTTTGAGATTCATGATCGGGAATCTCATGTATGCAAGTTTAGGAAATCTCTCTATGGGTTGAAACAAACACCTTGACCTTGGTATGAGAGGATTGATAGCTATCTGATGAAGATGGGATTCACTAGGAGTGAAGCCGATCTGAACCTTTACTTTAAGGTTGAATATGATAGACCTCTCATACTGGTGCTTTATGTGGATGACCTATTTTTGACTGGTGCAGACCCTCACATTCAAAAATGTAAGAGGGAGTCAGCTTCCGAATTTGAGATGAAGGACCTAGGACTGATGCACTACTTCCTAAGGTTGGAGGTCTGGAGAAAGCCAAGATAAATTTTCCTATCTCAAGGAGAATATGTTGTGAAGATATTGGAAATATTTGGGATGGTGGACTACAAGCTCATGACTACCTCGACGAAGCTTAACTTTAAGAAGTTATGTGGTAGTGCTGCTAGACATGAATTGGGAAATACTTCTCAGTATCATTAACTCATAGGAGCATTGATGTTCTTGGTGAACTCCCATCTGGATATATGTTTTGCAGTTAACACTATATAGTTGAGCCTCATCACACACATTGGATTGGTGCCGAGAATATTCTGAGATATGTTTGCGGCACAATCACTCATGGACTGAGAAACACTGTCAGAGATGTGAGGTTGCATGGTTATTCTGGTGTTGGTTGGGCAAGCAGTGTGGTGGATCGCAAGAGCACTTATGGGTGTTGTTTCTCTTTGGAATCTGCTTTGATATCTTTGATGAGCAGGACGCAGAAGTCAGTTTCTTTGAACACCGCTAAAGCTAAATACATAGCTGCAAGTATGGCCTCCTATGAAGCTGTCTGATTGAGGAAGCTCTTGAGCGAGCTATTTGGACATGTGTTGGATACCACCGTGATCCTCTGTGACAACCAGAGTGGGATCCGATTATCAGAGAATCTCATATTTCATGATCGCTCCAAGCACATCGATATCATGTACCACTTTATCTGGGATATGGTACAATGAGGAGCATTAAGGCTCCATCACATTCATACTGATGAGAAGGTCCCTGACATTCTGACGAAGCCCCTGGGAAAGGTCAAATTCTTGAATTTCCGAAAACAAGTAGGAGTCATGGAGAGACCCTCTTGTCTTGTATGATATGGACATTGAGCTTTAGGAGTTTTGGGGGGGGGCTTGGGGTACTTCTTGGTGTAATGAGAAATAACAGGGTGAGTGGTTCAGCCTCCCCTAGTGGTTTGCTGTGTACAGGGTGAGTGGTTCAACCTTCCTCTATCATACCCCATGGCGACATTTACGCAGGATGAGTGGTTCATCCTTCTCCTGTTGATACGTCCTACCCATGTAGTCTGGGACTCATGGGAAGTACCCCTCATCTGGCCAATGAGAAAGGAAATGAGGACAGGGACCATAATACTACCGATGGACACATTGTGTACTACCATAATCTCTATACTAGGATGATATTGATCTGGGATCAATTGGAACTGAATGTGGGTCAGTAAGAGTGGTATGACACACTCTCTTTATTGGAACTGAATTCAGGTCAGTAAAGGTGGTATGGCACAATCCCTTTATTTAAACTGACTTCAGGTCAGTAAGAGTGGTATGAGACACTATCTTTTATCTGGTACTGAATTCAGGTCGGTAGAGAATGGTATGATACATTCTCGATCACTTCTTCTTCTTCATAGTTCAGCAGAGAAGAGCAGTGCAGAGTAGTGCATTGGTGGCAAAGATAGTACCGACTGACACATGGATTAGCAGATGGAGTTCTCTCTAGTTGAGAGGTAGTGTTAAAATTGGAAACTAGGTCCAAAATCCACATGGGTCATCTCATTTATGACAATTGATATTTTTCTTGGATTCCTCTCTTCGAGAGGTGTAGGATTGATCTAAAGATCATCCGATTCTGACATGTACAAATGAAGTTATGAATTTAGTTTGATTATGGACTAATCGTCAAGGTCGGCCAACAAACTTATGTAGGCTCAGAAGCTCAACAGGCATGTCTATTCATCCTCAACATTGCATATAAATAGAAGGTGACTTAGCCTCATTTGGACACACTCATCTTCACACTTCTCTCTCTCTCCCCTCATTGATTGGGTATGGATTGCTGGGCCTCTCTCTTTCCACACGTCTGAAATTTCAGAAGCAAAATTTCAAGAGGCCGAAATTTAAGGAGAGTGAAATTTTAGGAGGCCGAAATTTTAGGAGACCAAATTTTTGGATAGTTTGACCAGCATTTACTGCAGCTAGGGCTGACCGTAAGTGGGCTATTTGAACAGAATTTGATTGGGTTGAATTTGATTATTTTGAGGGCTATTTTATCTTGTTGTTTGGAGGGTGAATTTGACTGAATTTAACTGATTTGTTGTTGACCAACATTGACTTTTCTGGTTAGGGATCTTTTGCTACTGTTATAAATTATCAGATTTGTAAATTGTACTATCTCTCTGCTGACTATTGAAGACTAAAAGAATATTTGATCAAGCGTTTCCCCACATTGGGGCTTGTCCTGGCTGGTGCCACATCTTGTGTCCTCTTGCCTTGGCTTGTCTTCTACTTTTTATGTTTATATTCTATCTGCATTTTACTATCATGTTGATGTGATTGCTAATCTGAATATTGATACTGGGCTAGTAAAGAAATTGAAGTAAAATTTCTTTAAAGCATAGAACATACCATTGTTTCCTAAAATTAACAAGAAGAGACATCATCTTGAAGAGATTTTTCTTCGTTGTTGTTAGAGACTTTGTCTTTCATTGAAGAAGGAAGTTTGGATGGCTAGCTAGCTTGGTTCTTAATAGTAGACCTGGTCTCAGTTTTGGTCTTGGAAGTCTCCTTTGAATTAATTCTGTAAGAATATAAGTTTTTTCTGGGTTTTCCCCTTGGAGGGGTTTTCACCTGGCTTGGAGACCATATCTTGTGCTCATCCCTTTGTGATTGTGAGCTTCGCTATTTTGACATTTATTTGATGGTAAGCACATGAACATAGTTAGGAAGAAGAAAATAATATCACAAATAACTGTTAAATGAAGAGAAATCAAATTAAAAGTTGTCTTAATGTTTCCCTAATGGATTTCTCAACATAAATAACACTATAAAATATTTCATGAAACCCCAAATTAATAATAAAATATTTCACTGATACCCAAATTAATAATAAAATATTTCACGGATTCCCAAATTAAACAATTTAAAATTATTTAGGACATGTATCTCTTTTTAAATCTAAAGGATTTTGTTTGATTTACATATTATGACATGAAAATTATGCGAAAATTTCATGGGAACTTTTAGACTGAAATTTTCTCTAATGTATAAAAATATGCCAAAACTTGAGTTCAAACATTGTAATCTTAGTGAGAAGTATTTCAACATTGCCATCATTTCCGATCCTATTTACCTAAATAGAGGACACAAATATGAAGTTTCATTATATCACTGGTGACATCATGCAATAAGAAATGATGTTTTGTTTGAGTAACCCATCTAGTGGGGTTGGATATATCAAATTTGTTGACATATTTTTTCGAAAGGTGTGAATCATGAATAAAGGAGTTAGATTGGAGGGGCGTGGATTGGGATGGTGCAACACCTTGGTTTATAGGTTTCTTCGAAGGATTAAGGTTATTGAATTTAGTTGTAAAGGCTTCTAGTTGAGGCCAACAATTATTAGGAGGTTGAGGTGTGCCTAGTTGGGCTTTAATTGATGTAAGGTTTTGTTTAATATTAGAGTGGGACACTTGGAAGATGTTCTCCAATAGATAAAATTACTTTTCGAGGTAGGAAATGTAGATGGTATATTTTTGGTTGTGGGTTTCCATTTAAAGAAGAATAAGTAATGTGATTGGAGGGTGGGGCTAGCAATGAGGGAGTAGGGGAAGGGGGAAAACGGGTCCACACAAAAAGGCTTACTAGAGAGTTATACAAGAGGGATCAATGTAACATTCCGGAGTAGGGAAAATACGGGAGAAGTAACATGACCGTTGGGTCCATAAAAATGGCTTAAGAAAGAGGGGCACCACTATGATCAACATGACATAAGGATTTAATTAAAATAGGTCCCAAATAAGGGTGTTTTTGGGTCTAATTTATAATACGATCAATTTATACACTGAACTCAATAATACCACGTTGACAAAATTCCCAAATTCTGAATATTAATAAATGTGTAGCAAATTTGGATCCAGATGTAGCAAGCATGGTTTCCAGGAACTGAAGCAGTAAAGATTAGGCTTCAAAAGGTTCCATGGACAAGGGATTTCCCTATGCTATAACTCTTTGACATACTTGTGGGGTATAACAATAATACTTGGCCTAATATCTTAGGGCTCTAACTAAGGAGGCTTTATTATACCCTTAGCCATACTACTCGATTACCCAGACACATGAAAGTACTCTTCCTGAGTGTTGTTCCTAGTACCGCTATAGCAATAAGGTAGTAGAGTGAATGATCTAGGGCTAGTTTCAGGATTCCTGCAAAAATTACAATATACTTGAGGGAATTCGAGCATGGGATTCTATGTACTGGTATTGTTTGATCCGACACTACTTGAAGGTTTGTTGGATGGATTTAGAAGGGTTTCCAACTAGGTGAAACCATGTGTTGTTATTGTGTGTATTCATCTTGACCACAATTTTACTAGCCTAATGATATGATCTGTAAACTACCATGGATATTCCACTGGGTAGTTCTATGGGAAGTATTGAGAGGGGGATGAATGAATATTTCACTTCAATTTGTTAATTTTGAAATTACAGAGCATTAAATATAATTTGCATAAGATCAAATCATAAATCAATATCACATCACATGAAAAATACACAATAAAGTTTTAGGTGGAAACCCTTCCTGGAGAAAAACCACCGAACACGTACTAATATAAATGATGAGTACAATAATTTATCAACACCAACTAAAGGGAAGCTCTAACTCTCTAGTACTCAATTAGAAAAACATTCAATTTACCAGGAAGCCCCAACTCCCTAAAAGGATGCTCCAACACCAAAATTTTACCATCTCCAACGAGAAGGATGCTTTAACACCCGACTAGCATCAATCTGTTGCCCTAGCACCACCCTGCCACCCTGAAGTGTTTTTAAGCTCCAACGTAAGGGATACTTCACTCTCCACCTTGCACCACTTTGCCACCTTAAAATTGAAAGATAGAAAAATAAATGTGGGCTCCCATACTAGGGTCAATTACCCACTTATAATGATATTCAAAGAGAACTTTATTGTTGCCTCTATTGATATATATACCTAGTGGTCACTGCGTCATTTCTCATGTCAAAAAATACATGAAATGGGTGTTCCAATCAACAACATTTTTCAACCTTTCAACCTATTGTTGTCCTAGCACTTTAGAGATCAAACTTCAAGATTTCTTCATGTATATTGTTGTAGGTCTTCTATCCAAATATTTCCTCAACAATCAACTTAAGTATTTTAAATACAAATTGAACAATTTGCATACCTCAAATTAAATTTATTGTATGCCATTGATTTCTTTATATTTTGTCAAGAGATATGCCCTTGGAGATGCTCCGATAGCTACTCAACAAGGCACAATACATGCCTTATACATGTTTGGTCTTGGTCCTCAACAATGGAAAAAAAACTTGTTAATTTTGCTTCAGATTGCATTGCATGTTAAACGAGTCCTTGAGTTGAAATAAACATGGATCAATAGGTCAAATATATACCCTTAGATGATCTTTAAATTTGGCCTTAAAGAACTATCTTTTGCGGCTAAATATAGCTTGAATTTGATGTTGGTTTTGGCCTTGATTTGTATAAATATAAGCCTGAGTTACCCACATACTTGTGGTATCAACATACCCTAATTAGGGGAATTATAATGTGGTCTATCAAAGCTTATAAAACAATCTTTGCATGTGTTCTGAGTAGATTGAAATACCTTAAACCGTTTCTAAGAAATTCGGCGAGGAATAGTCCTTAGAATGAGCCTTAGAAAGGATGAAAATAGGCCTTAGAAATTATGTGAAATTTTACTCAGATCGAGCCTCAAGAAGTTGAAAAAACAATCTTAGAAGGGGCTTATGTTCAGGCCACAGGAAGGGTGAAATTTGTGCCTCAAGGAGGTTGAATTATGCCATAGATAGGATGAAAACTTCTCGGAAATGTGCCTCAAGGAACCTTCACACAAAAATTTTGAATTAGCACTAAAAAACAATCATGTCCAAGGAAACACCATACATAGAAGATAAAATAATAAGCCCCCAAAACCCTAAAAACTCAACCTTCTTCCTCATAGATGTGTGTTTCCCTAGCCTCAGGTAAAATATAATAAACTTACTTGAGATAAGCATGATAATTGATTACCTTTTGAGGGGAACTGAGGACATTATTTATACTTGAAGGAAGGGGTCTAGAAGGGAGGCTGACTTTCCCTTAAACCCATGGAGCTGCCCTGATTTTACATAAAACTATAACTTAATAAATTCAATTTTTGTAGGCCGACTTGATTTTACATAAAACTATAACTTAATAAATTCAATTTTTGTAGGCTGACCTTATTTTCTTCTTATGAAGCCGATTTTGAACTAAATATTTTCACTTAGGGAGGGTTGACTTGGTCAGCATAATTTATTTAGGATTTTCTCAAATATTAGTCCCAAATTTTAACCAATTATAATGGTGCCTTTTTTCATTCAATTTGGGCACCATTACCATACTTTTGAGGCTTCATATTTGAGATGTAATATCTCCTCAAGTGTGAGGAGTTACATGGTGTGCCACCTACCATTGGAAATGGCATGGTGAGAACAGTTAGCCTATGATGCTGTTGCTAGAAAACTCATGTTTATGTGCCTTAATAAGGGCAAAGAAAATGGGGCCTCTTCTAAATGTTGCTTGGGTTGACATTAATGACAGCCAATATTTGAAAGTATCCCTCTTTGGCATTGATGGAAACACACATACTCCCCCTATCTCTGTGCTTTTGATCTTCCTCTCCTTATTTGTCTCCCCCTTTGAGATCAATGAGAAAGGGTAACTCCCCCTGAAAAATATCCGTCTATCTTCCTGCAATATGCATTTCTTCACCTGTCTTCTTGGATTGATGGAATGCTTCTTAGTGTGATCTTGGAATTACTTTGAGATTCTCCCAAAGATACTCAAATATCTCTTGTGGAAGAGTCTTGGTGAATATATCAACTATCTATTCTTTTGTCCCAATGTACTCAACCTTAATGTTCTTTTCTACAACATGTTCCCAAAGAAAGTGGTATTTGATAAGAATACATTTGGTTTTTGAATGCATCACAATATTCTTAGAGAGACTTATGGCACTAGTGTTGTCACAAAAAAATGGAATGGGCTAATCATACTTCACTTGAATATCCTGCAATGTTTTCTTCATCGAGAGGACCTCAGTACAACAATTGTTGCTGCTATGTATTCTTATTTTGTTGTAGACAAGGATATTGAAGACAACTTCTTGCTCAACCATGATATGAGACAATCACTTAAGTAGAAGGCTCCTTCACTTGTGCTTTTTCAGTCATCAACACTACCTTCCCAACCTGCATTTGTATAAGCTAGCATAGTTAGTTTATTCCCCTTCAGATACCAATCCAAATTTTATTGTTCCTTTGATATATCTGAAGATCCTTTTCGCTGCTACAACAAGTGATTCTTTTCATGTTGCATGGTATCTTGCCACTTGTCCAACTTCCTACATCACATCTACCCTTGAAATTGTACACACAATAAGCTACCAATAATCAATCTATAGAGTCTCTGGTCTGCTTCCTTAGATTGATTGTCCTTATTTAACTTGCAATTAGTCACCATGGGAGTTCTTATAGGTTTTCAATCTTCCACTCAAAACCTTTTCAACATTCCCTTGATGTACTTGGTTTGGGAAATTAATATGCCTTCATCTTCCTGAGATATTTGGAGTGACCCTAAGAAGAAGTTCAAATCTCCAAGTAGAGACATCTCAAACTCATTCTGCATATCCTTGGAAAAATCATGACTCAACCTGTCATCGTCGCTTCCAAATATGATGTCATCCACATATACTTCAATCATGGTTAGGTTGTATTGATCAACTTTTGTATATATATTTCTATCTCCATGTCCTCTTCTAAATACTTTTCCAATCTTACATACCAGGTTGTAGGTGCTTGCTTGAGCCCATACATAGATTTCTTCAATCTACAAACATATTCTTCCTTTTTTAGTTAGAATAAACCCTTTTGGTTGTTCTCTGTAGACGGCTTCTTCTAACTCTCCATTTAGAAAGATTGATTTTATGTCCATATGGTACAATTTGATCCTTCTTGAGCAAGCATTATCCAAGAAAATCATGAGTGCTTCCATTACGGAAACATGTGCAAATGTTTCTTCGAAATCTATCCCTTGAACTTGTGCATATCTTTTACATACCAATCTTTCCTTATTCTTTGTCATTTAGCTTGTTTATGAAAACCTGTTTTGTGCCAATTATGTTTTTGTCCTTAATTCTTGGAACCAATTCCTGTGACTCATTCTTCTCAATCTGATCCAATTCTTCTTCCATGAATGTAATCTAATGTTCATCATGGCTAGATTCTTCGAAACTGCTAGGATCACTTGTAGATAACAACGCAACATGTCCCTATTATGGTGTGTGTATTTGTCAACTTCTTTTGGTTTCTATTACTGTATTCATATCCATAATGATCCAGTTTGATGGGTGATTCTTTTAGTACCATATTTTAGGTGCTTTAGGAGGTGCCTACATATTATCTTTTGTTTGTTCCTGGTCGAAAATAGTCTCTTCCTCTAAATGTTCTTATTTTATTCTTTCTTCTTGCTCTAGTTATTCTATTTCTTGCTCCTTTGAAGATATTCTTCTTTGTTTTGTCTTTTTCCCATGCATTTCATCAACTGTTACATTTATGATTTTCATTTTCTTGTTGAGTCTTAGATTATAACATTTGTATGACTTGATTTTTCTTGAGTATCCAACAAGTATACCTTCATTTACCCAGGAAGCAAGTTTTCCAATCTTTTTATCTTCCATTTCTATATAGCATTTGCTTCCAAATACTCCGAAGTGATTTGACATTTGCTAGTCCCCCCTTCCATAGTTCATAAGGAGCCTTGTCATTATTTCCTCTGATAATTCCACTGTGAAGAATAAGAAGATCTATTTCTACTACTTGTACCCAAAATATATTACTTAGTTTGGAGTCATGCAACATAGTTCTATCCATTTCCTCTACCATTCTATTCTTCCTTTCAACAACTCCATTTCACTGAGGTATGTTGGCTATCGAGAATTTTATTTTTATTCCCTATTATTCATAAAGTGTTGGAATACTTTATATGTGGATTCTCCTCCATTATCTGATCTTAAGGACTTGATTTTAAAATATTTCTTGTTTTCAACCATCTCTTTGTAAATCCCGAAGCATTTAAATGCTTCTAACTTTTTCTTCAAAAAACTTACTGTTGTCATCTCGGGGTAATCAATAAGAAACATGAAATATTATTCACCATCAAATCCTTTAGTTCTCATTGGTATGAATTGATCATCATGTTCCAATTATAAGGGCTTTGAAGTGGAGTGTTCCTTGGTTCTAAATTCAACCCTCATTTTTTTCGATGCTGACAGTGCTCACACATGGTGCTTGTTGCTTTTGAGATTCATAGTATAGCCCTTACTACTTCCTTGCCGATTTTGACTAGATTGCTGAAGTACATGTGATCCACTCTCCTATGCCAATGCCAACTTACATCTTACTTTGCTAAACAACAACTTTCCTTTTCAATTTCATCAAATATGTATATATCATTTGGTATCCTTGATGTTGTTGTGGCACTAATCTACCTTATTTATTCTTTCTTATTTCACATTTCTTTGAGTTGAACAAAAGCGCATGCCCTTGGTTACACATTTGGCTCACACTTAGAAAATTATGGTTCATATTTTCAATGAGTAAAACATTTTCCTCTATGTCATCCTTGCTTCTGAGCTTGATTGTACCCTTTCCTAAAATCTTGGTTGAGCCATCATTTCCAAACGAAATCGTTCCATCCCTTTCCTTTTGCAAGGTTATAATTTTTTCTATATCCCCTATCACGTGTGTTGAAAAACCACTATCGACATACCATTCACCTTTCTTGCATTGGGCTCATAAAGAAATTACACAGTTTTCAACCTTCTTCTTCCAGATTCTTGTAGGTTCTTTTGAAGGATTGTTTAATTCATGCTTTAGCTCTTTTGGAGGAATGTTCAACCTATAATATTTTGTTATATGTCCAAAATTTTTGCACTTGTGGCATTCTACTTCATCACTTAATGCTATAAATTTGTTATGGTTTTGACTATAATCTTCTCGAGGCTTTCGAGGATATTCATTCCTAGAGTAGCTTCCATTGTTGCTTTTGTTCCTAGCATAAGCTTTACAATCCTCAACTTTGTGCCCACAATTGTTGCAAGAATAACATAAACAAAGAATAGTTTAGTACCTGAGAGTGGAGCAACTTCTAGGCAGTGGAGCTCTCCAGAAATACTGAGTCCTCTCCACTACTGGTTGTTGATTCTGCTCTCTTTTAAAGGACTGATCTTAACCTTTTCTTGGTTGAATATTCTCTTATGAGGACTTTCCTTCCTCATTGATAGAACTCTTGATGATACCTACATAACTCTTTTGTTCCACTTATTTTCCTATCATCATGGAGCTTGAGCCCTTCTCAACATAAGTTGGCTTGTGTCCTAATTCATATTTGTCATTGCAAAGCCTTTGATAGTTGATAATTTCATCAAAATTTTTAGTTTTGTTTACAAATTTTTGTTAAACTTTTTTCTTTTGAACTTTCTTTCTTAGTGAAACTATTTATGCTTCCGAGATTTCCTTTATTTTAGCATTTTCTTCCAACTTATTTTTGAGGGTTTCTTCAATCTTTTTGGCTTCGTCTAATTGGAATTTCAGACTGATAATGATATTCTCTAACTCTTCAAGCTTTTTGCTGAGAGTTTAAGAATGTTCTTTTAGTTCACTTAGCTCTTCCTCCAATGCCTTGACCCGTTTCCTTTCTACTTTTAAATATTTAAGGGAACTTACCAATTCTCTCTCAATATCTACTTCTCATCAAATGAAGAACTATCTTCTTTTGAATAGAAATTCCTTTTCAAAATTTTTTCTTTTACTTTGTTACTTGTCTCTTTTCTGATTTTTCCTTTTCTTAGGAGCTTCATCTTATTCATCACTATTTGAACACTTTACTAAGGACATTTCGAAAAAAATCACCAATTTTACCACAATTAAAACATATCAAATAGAGCTTACCTTTGTACTTTCCATTTCCTTTCTTTAGCTTCCTCGCAAATTTGGTTACTTCTTCAACATGAATCATTGCTACAACTACAACTGGAGATCATATTTGACTATTGCTTGTTCTTCCTCGTTTTCTTAGATGCATTGAAATTTGTTTCTCATCTAGATGGGTTCTCATATTTTATTCTCGTTTTGTAAGTTGTAAGTATTCCATGTAGCTCATCCATGCTAATAATTTCTAAGAAGGATATTTCTTCTAGAACTAAGATTTTAGAATCTAATATCATCTGAATAGATATTATTACTTTTGAAAAATCACTTTGTTCTCTATTTTTTCTCCCAATCCTCTCACACCGTTTACTCTTTCATTAACATGGAAAAAATAAGTTGCAATATTTTTGTCCTCATTCATTTTCAACTGCTCAAATTGTCGTCTAAAGGTCTGAAGCTTAGCCTATTTGAATTTCTTATCCCCCTCATATATGCTTTGAAGATTATCCCAAACTTATTTTGTGGATATTCAATACATCACTTTAACATAAACTAAACTTGTTAGGCCACTTAAAATAACATTTATGGCTTTTGCATTACTTTCATTAAGCTTCTTACCAACATCATCTGTTGGAGGAGCGGAAGGTTCAATGTATCCACTTTCTACATAGCACTAGACATTAAATCCATTTTCTTGCACATATGATTTCATCCTTCCATTCCAAAACTCACAATTATGCCCATCAATGGTGGAATTCCATTTTTGGTGCAATCCATGATCTACCTTCCAATGGTTAGTGATCCAGACTTAAACAGGAACATAACAAATTACAGAGATAACCATAAACATATATATGCAATGGAAATAATACTTCATTTCATTAACGTAAAATACTGAAATATGCTTACAAACAATAATGGAAATAAACCAGCTAGGGCGATGGTAGCTTATCTCAGAGAAGAGATGTGGTGGCTACATGCCTCTGAACTGTGTTACAATGAGGCGTGAAGGCCTATTTATTGTTGAGAAACAATGGAAAGCCCTTAACATTCCAAAACCTAACCCTAGAAGATGAAACACGAAACAGTGGGCCTCGTTTGGGTAAATTGGTACATCAACTTCCCGGGGTCGTAACTTTGGCATACGATATTTGTTTGATGCGTACAATAACTCGTTAGAAAGATATATCCAAGCACTACACTTTGGGAAGGGAAACATTGGTCCATGGACCAATGTTTCCCCCAAAAAAATTGTTTAGGGCCTCAAAACAGCTCCGGAAGTTCAGGACCAGAAAAACTGCTAAAAATAGTAAGTTGTGCTACAATTAAGGAAACTGAAAATGATGAGAGAAACAATGGTGGGGTTCTAGGTGGACTTGGCAGGTGGACACCAATATCCACCTAGATCATTGCTCCCCCCTTAGGAAGCAATGGTCTCCATTGCGTTGAGTTCCTCCATGAGATGAGGAAATTTTCGCTAAACTTGGTCCCTGGTGAGCCACTTGCCCTGGTGAAGGAGTTGGCCTGCTTTGACAACTCGATATAGTTGGATATTATATTGGCGAGTGTTCTTGATCTATGTGTCCATGATCCGATCAGTTGCAACTTGTTCCATGCAATCTGGATTTAATTTTGTAGGTGTGAGCTATTTTGCAATGTCGGATGTGTCTAGCAATGGTGGAAAGTATGGTCGAAGGCGGTCCACATTGAACACTAGGTGCAGGCCAAGGAATGGGGGAATGCTGAGCTCAAATGCATTGTCTCCCACAACCTTAGTAATGGTGTAAGTACCATAGTGGATTAGTCTTAGTTTTTGATAAGCTCCGGTAAAGCGTTCCTTTTTCAAATGCAACTAGACTTTGTCGCCCACCTGAAACTTGTGTGGCACCCGATGTTGATCATGTCGCTACTTGTACTTGGCATTTGATTTCTCCAGAATGTCATGGACCTGCTGGCAAATATGTTGGATGTGCTCAATGAAGTTGGTTGCCTTATCTATTTCGGACTGGACATGAGCCAAAACTATGTGAGTAGCTGCAAGTGGCATGGCCACATCAATGGGGCATAGTGGCTAGAATCCCAAGCCCACCTGAAAAGGGCTATGGCCAGTCAAGCTGTGAAGAGCTCGGTTGTAGTTGTGCTGAACATAGCGGAGGCTCTAGTCCCATGTTTGTGGATCCTTTGAGTTGTACATGCGTAGAATGTGTATAATCATCCTATTGACAACCTCTGTCTGGCCATCAGTTTGAGGATGGAAGGCTATGGACTTAGTGAGTTTGGTGTCCAACATTGACTAGAGACTGGACCAAAATTTACTAAGGAACTGACTGTCCCGATCTGAGATGATAGACTGTGGGATCCCAAAGTGCACCCACACTCAATCAAAGAAGATTTTAGCAGTGGCTTCTGCTGCGATATTCTTCTTGCAGGCCACCATAATGGCCATCTTTGAGAACCTGTCGATGACCACAAAAACACAGTCATTTCCATGCTTAGTGGAAGAAAGGCCTGACATGTAATCCATGGAGATGGATTCCCAGGTCGACTAGGGGTAGGCAGTGGGGTATAGAGGCCTTGCTTCTTGATGGTCGGTTTGGTAATGGCAAAGGCAGTACATGATCTGATGTACTTCCTGACATCCCGTTGAAGATTTGGCCAATTGAAATACTTTTGCAGTACTGCCATTGTTTTCTCGACCCTGAAATGCCTAGCAGCCCGACTGTAGTGTGCTTCCCAAATCATCTTGGCATGCTCACTTGAAGGAACACAAAGGTGACCCAGGTGGTATAACAAGGCATCTTGGAGGTGAAAATCTAGAACATGCTGACCCTCCAAGAGTGTCTGGTATGTGTGCCCGAATTCTAGGTCACTTTTGAAGAGAAGTGGCCAATTAAAAGTCTCGTGCCCACAAGAGTTGAGCACGGTGGTTAACGCCATGATCGGTGGTCGACTGAGGCAATCTGCAAAATTATTGGTGCTACCCTTCTTATACTTGATATTCAAATGTAATTGTTGTAGGTATGTAGACCACTTCTGATGGCAATCATTCTGTAATTTCCCTCAGTTCTATATGAACTGCAGGGGTCGGTGGTCTGTGTGGATGACTCTTTCCTTCCCCAAAATGTAATGCTTCCTTTTTCAGTAGGCCTGCACAATGGAATACATCTCTTTATCATAAGTGGGATACTTCCAGACTGTGTCTGAAAGTGTTTCACTGTGATATGTCACTGGATGCCCGTGTTGAGTAAGGACTGCCCAAAAGCATAGTCAGAGGCATCTGTCTCGACCTCAAATGGTTGTTGTAAATCTAGTAACGCGAGCACTGGTGTCGTGCAGAGGTAATTTTTAAACTCTATGAATGCCTTTTGTTGAGATTTAGACCAAAAGAATTTTGTTTTTGCTCCTCCTTTGGTGACTTGACTCAAGGGCCAAGTGATATGAGAAAACCCCAACACGAACCTGCGGTAGAAGTTGGTAAGACATAGAAAGTTGCAGAGCTATGTCAGAGTGGTTGGAGATGGCCAATCCCAAAAGACTTGGATCTTGGCTGGATCCACATGCACCCCCTATTCATCAATAATGTATCCTAGATACTGAACCTGGGTCATGCCAAAAGTGCATTTCTCCAAATTGGCACATAGCTTGTGTTGCTGCAGTATTTGGAGAACCTGTTGAATGTGGTGGAGGTGCTCTTCCCAACTCTGGCTGAAGATCAGAATCTCATCCAAGTATACCACTACAAATGAGTTGGTGAATGGCTGCAAGATGTCACCCATTAGCCTCATGAAGGTTGCAGGATCATTCGTCAATCCGAAAGGCATAACCAGCCATTCAAAAAGGCTCTCCTTGGCTTTGAAGGCAGTCTTCCACACATCAGAGGGTTCGATTGGTACCTGGTGATATCTTGACTTTAGATCGATCTTGCTGAAATATTTTCCCCCCTTTAGTTTGTCCAGGAGGTCATCAATCCGCGGGATCAGGTACCTATTACGGACAATGATCTTGTTCAACGCCTAATAGTCAATACAGAGTCTCCAATTCCCATCCATCTTTTGTACCAACACGATCAGGCTCCCACAAGGTGATGAACTCGGACGAATGTGACCTTTCTGCAGCAGCTCCTGAATCTGCCTCTTGATTTCATCGTTCTCCAGAACGGAGTGTTGATAAATTGGTCCATTGGGTAGTGGCGCACCTGGGGTCAGATCGATGGAGTGCTTGACCTGACAGTGCAGAGGAACCCCTGTGGGGGAGGTGAAGATGTCCTCGTACTCCTCCACGACCTTGTCCATCTATAGTTGTCGTGCAGAGGGGCACTATCTGGGGGCTGTGGCCACCGTATTCTTCTTTCCTTGAGGGCGTATCATTAGGAAAACAAATTTCCCAGTTTTGGAAATGAGCTTACTACATTGTTTTGCAGTAATCAAAGAGATGGCAGCAGGCGGTGCTACCTCTGGTATCCTGTACAACTTATTTCCCAATGTAATAATAACAGCACGGGGCCTTGATTCATACATAACATGTCTCTTCCACAAGTATGGTTGTCCTAATCATACATCACAAACTTCAAGGGGAGCACTGCCACACAATACCTCATCCATGAAGGGCTTGATGTTGTATGGAAGGTGACACTGCTGGCTCACGCGAAGATCCCGTCCTTGGTGAAGTCACCCGATGGTGTACGGTTATGGATGTGCTGTGGTTGGTAAGCCCAACCGCTTCACGACCTCTGCCGAAATGAGGTTCTTTTGGCTCCCGCTATTGACAATGAACTATAGCGAGGAGCCCTTTACCCACATCTAGGAGTGGAAGAGACGCTCCTCCTCCTCTGGATCTTCGAGTTCATTTTTTTGGATCTTGGTGGTAGCAACAGTGGCATTGGGATCCGCATCAATGATCTACTTCCCATTGTCATTCCCCTTGTCGGGTTCTGACTCAGAGTCGGAACATGCATCTGATTCTAAAACCTTTAGCTCAGCCACCATTGAATACTTGGCCCAACACTCACTTGTGTTGTGAGTGGAGCTCTTATGGAACTCACACCATTTTCCCGTGTCCTTTTTTGGCTTTGTGGCGCTGCTCTTTGCTTGCAGCTTTGGTAGGTTGTCTTGGGCTGCCCCACCTTGGCTTTGTCCTTTGTTTTGTGGTTTAGGGGCACCTTTCCCTTGCTTCAGATTCACAGATCCAAAGTCTCGCTTCTTTTGTTTAAAATTCTGCTCGACCTTGACAACATATCGGTATGCTGTGCCGAGCGAGGAGATGTTCAGGAATTCTATTTCTTCTTGGATGTACTTGTGCAGGTGGCCGCAGTATTTGAGTATCAAATGCTGATCCAAATCCTTGATCCCCAACTTTGTTCAAAGGATACAGAAAAGATTGGTGAACTTCGACACATCTTGGTCCCTTCGCTGCCGCAACATGGTCCACTTTATGTATTCATCCTCATAGCTTCCGACAGGGTAGTACTGCTCCTTGATGGCATCCTGGAATGAATTCTAGGTGGGTGCGGCTGAAAATAGTGAGATGGTATTTTCATCCTTCTGCTTGCAGTAGGTTTCCCACCAGTCCTTGACGTGGGGGGCTGCTTTGAGAAGAGCGAAAACAATCTTTTCTCGACTTGAAAATTCATGAACAGAAAAATAACCCTCTAGCAGATTTAACCATTTATCTACGGAATCTGCGTCTATCTAACCCTCCAATATGGGAATTTCAAAATTAACTTCTACCTTAAAGGGTGTGGCCTTTCCAGAGTAGCTGTTAGAAGCCGATGCATCACTTCTAGGTAGCTGCTGAAGGATCTGGGCAAAGTTGTCCATCATCGCGTTCTGTTGTTGTTCGATAGCTTCTTCGAGCAAGATTTTGATAGGATCTCCTGCCCCCTTGTCTTCCTACTCATCCGCCATGGGAGGACGTTGGCATTTGCGGGGTTGGTCTTGCAAAGGTTCAACCAGTCCAAGCCCTAACTCCTTATATCCCGACCTCGTTGGGGACATGCAAAGAAAAACAAAGAAAAAGTAGACCGCTTTGATACCACTGATCCAGAATTAAATAGGAATGCAACAAATTATAGAGATAACCATAAACACATATATGTATCAGAAATAATAGTTCATTTCATTAATGTAAAATACTGAAATATGCTTACAAACAGCAATGGAAATAAACCAGCTAAGGCGATGGTAGCTTATCTCTGAGAAGAGATGTGGTGGCTACATGCCTCTGAACTGTGTTGCAATGAGGCTAAAAGGCCTATTTATTGTTTAGAAATAATGGAAAACCCTTGACATTCCAAAACCTAACCCTAGAAGATGAAACGCCAAACTCTGGGCCCTGTTTGGGTAAATTGGTACATCAACTTCCCGGGATTGTAACTTTGGCATACGATTTCCGTTTGACGCATACAATAGCTCGTTAGAAATATCTATCCGATAAATATCACTTTGGGAAGGGCAACATTGATCCATGGACCCATGTTGCCCCCATATTTTCCAAAAAACTTCGTTTAGGGCCTCAAAACGGCTTCGGAAGTTCAAGACCCGAAAAACTGCTAAAAATAGTAAGTTGTGCTACAATTAAGGAAACTGAAAATGTTGAGAGAAACAATGGTGGGGGTCTAGGTGGCCACCAATATCCACCTGGATCAGTTAGACTATTGTGAAGAAACCCACTCAAACTCGAATTGTTGGAAATACTGAGAGGGGGGTGAATTAATATATCACTTCAATTAGTTAATTTTGGACTTACAGAGAGTTAAATATCACTAGCATCAATTCAAATCATAAATCAACACCACATCACATGAAAATTACATTTTTAGGTGTAAACCCTTCAAAGAGAGAAACCACCAAATGCTTTCTAATATAAATTATGAGTATAATAATTGTATAATAATTTATCAACTCCAACTCTCTAATAATCAATTGGAAAAGCATTTGATTTATCAATAAGCCCAAATTCCCCGAAATCTTTCTCCAAAACCTTGATTTTACTAGCTCCAACTAGAAGGAGGCTCTAACACTCTATTAGCATCAATCTATTTCCCTAGCATCACCCTCCCACTCTAAAGCATTTTTAGGCTCCAACTTGAGGGATACTTCACTCACTACCTTGCACCATCCTGCCACCATAAATTTGAAATACAAAATATAAATGTAGGCTACTGTACTAGGTACAATGACCCACTTACAATGATATACAAAGAGAACTTTAATGTTGCCTCTACTGATATGTATACCTAGTGGCCAATGTGTCGCTACTAAGTTCAACAAATATATGCAATGGGTGTTCCATTCAACAACATTTGTCAACCTATCAAGCCATTATTTTCCTATCACTTCAGAGATAAAACTTCATTACTTCTTCTTATATACTATTTAGATATCTTATCCAAAATCTTGCCTCAACAATCAACATAAGTATTTTAAATAAAACTAAACAATTTACATACCTCAAATTAAGTCTACTGTTTACCACTAATTACTTTAGATATTGTCATGATATATTCCCTTGGATATGCTCCTAATAGCTGCTCAACAAGCCACAATACAAGCCTTATAAGTCTCGACCCTTAACAATGGCCAAAAAAATCCTTACTACTTCATATTGCACCACGTTTTAAACCAGTTCTTGAGTTGAACTAAATAGGCCTCAAGAGGCCCATTAAAGGATTTTTTAGGTCTAAAATGGGCCTCCTAAGGAATATTATAAAATAATAGTGGAAATAATAAAATAAGATTATATTACCTCATCATGTTTTGGAGGGAAAAAAGGAAAAACTATCTTTTCAATTCATATTTCAACTTATCTCCCTATGATTTTACTCAAATTTCAAGTGGGATCACTTGTTGGATGCAAAATTTAATTTGTATCCAAGGATTACCCATGTTACATACTTTTAATGGACTCTACGACACGAAAAATGTGAAATACAAGAAATAATTTGATTGCAATAATGTTTTTTCATGTATTTCATTTTTTTTTTGTGTGTAATAGGGTCCTTCGAAGGTATACAACATGGGTACTCCTTGGATGCAAAATTAATGCATCCAAAGAGGGCCCCCGTTCGAAATTTGAGGGAGATAATTTGAATATACGAGTTGAATTTTATTTTATTTTTAAGTCTTTTTACCTTTTTACTCCAAAAATGGTGAATCATCCCCATGGTTGACATAATTATGTTTAATTCTATTGGTTCTTATAAAGTTGATTTTTGTTGTACATTTTTGCTTTGAGGCCCATTTTTTACCTGAAAATTTCTCTAATGAAATCCTTGCACTCAGATGATCTTTAAATTCGACCTTAAACAACTCTCTTTAGTGGCTAAATCTAGCTTTAGTTTGGTGTTGGTTTTGGCCTTGATTTGTACAAATATAATCTTAATTTACCCACAAAACTATGGTCTCAACATACCCTAATCAGGGGCCTTTTTCTGTAATCTATCAAAGCCTAGAACACAATCTTTCCAAACAATTTGAGTAGATTGAAATACCTTGAAACATTCCTCAAAAATTTAGTGCAGAATAGTCCTTAGAATGGGCCTTAGGAAGTCTGATAATAGGCCTAAAAAATGGTGTGAAATTTTCCTTAGACCGGGCCTCAGGAAATTCGAAAAACTAGTCTCAAAAGGGGATTTTGTTTTGGCCTCAGGAAGGGTGAAATTTGTGCCTCAACAAGGTTGAATTATGCCATGGATACACTAAAAACTTCTTAGAAATGTGCCTCAAGTAGGCTCTGCACACAACTTCTAAATTATCCCTAAAAAATAGTTTTTCCTAACGAAAAACCATATAGAAAATATAAAACCAAAAGTCCAAAACATGCTCATAACTCCACCTTCTTCCTTAGATACACATGCAACCCTGGCCTTAGAGAAAACTAGATAAAATTACTTGAGATAAGCATGATAATTGATTATCTTTTGAGGGGAACCGATGCCTTTATTTATACTTGAAGGAGGGGGTCTAGAAGGGGGGCAATTTTCCCTTAAACCCATGGAACCGACCTAATTTCACATAAGAATATAACTCAATAAATTCAATTTTTGTAGGCTAATTTTATTTTCTTCTTATGAAGTTGATTTCAAATTGAATATTTTCACTTATGGAGCGTTTACTTGGTTAACATAATTTATCCAATATTTTCTTAAATATTAATCCCAAATGTTGACCAATTATAAAGGTGCATTTTATAATTAAATTTGGGCACCATGACCACACTTTCAAGGCTTCATATTTGAGATGGCATATCTCCTCAATCGTGAGAAGCTATGTGGCATGCCAACTACCATTGGAAATGACATGATGAAAAAAATTAGCCTATGATGGTCTTGCAAGCAAACTCATGATCATGTTCCTTAAAAAGGTTAGAGAAAGCGGGGCTTCTTCTTGTATTTACTTGGTTTGACATCAATGACAACCAATACTCAATAAGTTTGTCACAATAGATCTAATAAAAATATACTTAAAATCCGAGATCTATATTAAGAGGGTTACTTTCCTCAGACTTAAGAATTATTAAGTTATTGTTGTTGTTCATGTGATATAGAAAATGCATAAAATAGAGAACAAACAAAAATACAATCATTCACAGCTATAATAACCCAGGATATGACTTGGGAAACCCTTTTGGGAGCAAATATAGTTGGAAGGTGATGCTACTATGATCTCTCTTTATCTGAATGGAAATGGATGCAAGTACAAAGAAGTGAGACTTGTGGCCATTGGGTTGCTACAGTACACAAAACCCCTCTCTTTTTTCTCACTCTCTATCCACTCTCAGCTACTTTACTCATTTATGGAACAAAATGCACTCAAATAAAGGCTAATTTTGAACAATTTAACCCTCAATACGAGTTAAAAATTCACCCTTCTAAAGTCTTCTTCATAGTTCCCACATGGATAGACCCTTTTCCAATCCATATCATACCTACCATTTTAGGAGGCTTTTATTCCCAAAATATTTTATTGAATGAGGTAAGGAAATTTTTCCTCTACATTCTCCTTGGAGTACCATATGGCCTTGATTGGAAGTCATATTTTCAACCCAATCTGCCAAAGGTCATATTTCTTTTGTCTTGTAGTCTTGGACATCTTATAAAAAATAGTATCCCGTGTCAAATCTACTTGAGCATCTAGTGCTAAATATTCTATAGAAGGTAGGCCCTGTTCATCTTCCTAATTTAGAATGGAAGACTCATATAGTATTAAAATCTCTACCTTCACTATTGAGTAAATGCACATATATGGGGATAGACTAAGTCTACGTGCATTATCTCCCACCTTTTCTAGTATATCAAAGGGACCATATCAATTTTTTTTGATTATCTTACCAAGACGCTATAGCCTCTCCTTATTCAACTATAACCATATTTTGTCTCCCACCTTATATGACTTCTCTATTTCATGTTGATCATGCGTGGCCTTGTATCTTTCTTGTGACTTTTGTAGTGTCTCCTATACTTGTAGATGGATATTCTTGATCTTATGAACAATGTGTTTTTCCATTAAGACATCCCCTGTAAGATCCCCCTTCACTCCTTGTTATCCATATGTAAATCCAAAGGTGAATGTGAAAAATATCCAAAACAAGTTTCAAATGGGGACTTACCAATAGAAGTGTGGATTACTTTGTTATAAAACTTTTTTATATATGCAAGAAAGGGATGGTATATACCCTATTTCTTATTACTATGCTTGAAGGTACAACAAAGCATACATTCTCTTATGAAAGTAGATACCTATTTTTGAATCATGGGCCAGTACACATATCTCTACAATCTGGCCACCATTTTTCCTACACCAAAATGCCTTGCAACCTTAGACATGTGAGCTTATCTAATTAGTTGAAGTTGCTTATATTTAGAAACACACAACTTATATAACCTATAGAGTAACCCATTTTGGAGACAATATTCAACTTTGACACCATCTTGCACATGACTCTAGCTTTGCAACTATTGAAATTCCTCCTTGAAGTACTCATCCTCTATATATGCCTCTCTATATGCATCATGGGTAAAAGGTTCCATGTGCATAAGAGTTACAAAATTTGTGATATTTGATTTGGGTGGCCTTGAAAGCATGTAGACCAAATTACTTTTATTTTCCTTATTATACTTGTTCACTAAATAAATTTGTTGTAGAAAGCCAATCTAGTTGTAATGTATGGTCTATTATAGCTTACTCTAGGCCTGCAAGTATTATAGTGGCTAACAATATGTGTGGATTATTGTCTCCTTTTGCATTAGTTAATGTTTCCACTTCTTTATATCTTACAATAGGGCATAGAACTCCTTGTCATAGGTAGGGTAGTTAAGAACCACCGCATGAAATACTTTAGTAGCATGTACGTCTTTCTCTCTGCATCCCATAACATACCACTCACATCTATCTCCACTTCGAAGGGCTATTGCATGTTTGGTAATGATTGAACTGATTCTTTATTGATATTCTTCTTTAAATCCTAAAGGTCATTTGTTGACCATTTCCACATTGGAAACTCTTGCTACTCATCGTTATGGAGTAGTGTTGCTACTACTGAAAAATAAGGCTATGAATTTACTCAGGTATTGTGTTTCCCAATGAAACTCATAACCTCAAAAAAATTAGGCAGCTACAACTTCTTGATGGCCTCCATTTTGGCAGGATCTATCTTCAACACTCCTCTACCTATCATGTATCCCAGATACACCAAATACTACTATGAAAACTCACACTTCTTGATAGTTTCGTGTAGTTGGTGCTTCTTTAATGTCTCTAGCACCTGGATCAAATGTGAGAAGTGCTCCTCCCATGTAGCATTGTATATCAATATATGTCATACAAATAAAAAATAAAAAATGAATCAATAAAAAGGGTGTAATATATCATTCATTAACCTTATGAATATAGTTAGTGCATTACATAGGTCAAATGACATGACTAACCATTCATACAAACCTTGTTTAGTTTTGAAGGCATTCTTTTAAGTATCTTCTTCTCTAACCTGAACCTAGTGATATCCTTACTTTGAATCTAGTTTGGTGCAATATTTGGCTTGCTACAATTTGATCTAATAGATCGTCTATCCTAGCCTCTAGGTAAGGGTAACTATTGTTGAGCATAATTTTGTTTAACACCTTATAATTAATACACATCTACCAAGTCCCATCCTTATTTGGAACAATGATGATGGGTGACCCACATGGTGACGTACTTGGTCGAATGACACCATGTCCTAGTAGTTGTTGAAACTAATTCTTCACCTCATTTGGATCTATAATGGATTTCCTATATAGCCCAATGTTTGGCAACATATAGTCTGGAAATAGTTGGATCTTGTGCTCCACTTCCCTCTTTAGTCGTAGCCTTTTAGGCTCACATAATGCACCCTTGTTTACTAGTCGAAAATATTCTGGTTTTTGTTTCTATTCCTTAATGCACCACTCTAGGGATCATTTATCTCTCATGGACTCTTCTATAGACTAATTTTCTCTTTAAAATAACAAAACATTTTCTTGCTAGAACCGATCAACTTTGTTTCCTAGTTGGCACTTACCAATGAGATATTTGACTCACCCTTAGGCATGTTGATGATGAAGGATTTTCTAACCTTGATGAGGCGGTACTGGTAGGATATTCATGTAAATATTTCATCTTCTATGCACATGTAGGAACTCCCAAACACAACACCAAATACATCTAGTGGAACTGTGTCCAATTCTACTTGATTAATAAAGTCATTGCTAATAACAAATCCGATTTTTCACTGTTTGTTTACCTTTATATCTGCTTCATTATTGACACATTCCAATGGATATGGGTTATAATGGTCATGAGTCCAATCCTAATTTCCTGATCAGATCCGTTGCTGAGTTGAATAAGGCATCATTTTTTGTCTTCTTGACTTGTATCTTTATAGGAAGAGTTTGGTCATTTTGTTCTCTTCTTGTTGCTGAATGCTACTCAAATTCACCCTCTTTTGCAATGGTGTACAAAAAATATTCTCATCCACATGTGAGTTACTTTCCACCTTCCGTGTCCATGACGAAGGATTCCCCATCCTTAATAAGGTGATACTAGTTAGCTCTCTACATGAAGATCACATCCAACATGCACATATAGGGACTCCCAAACATAACACTACATACATCTAGTGGATTTATTAAGTTACTATTGTTGTCAATGCAATATAGACAATGTATAAAATAGAGAATAGACAAAAATACAATCACTCACAACCATAATAACACAAGATATGACTTGGGAAACCCTTTTGGGAGAAAACCTAACTAGAAGATGAACTTACTTTGCTCTCTCTTTCTCTAAATGGAAATGGATGCAAGTACAAAGAAGTGATACCTATGGCTTGAGATGCTACAATACAAATCCTCTATCTATCTATCTATCTATCTATCTATCTATCTATATCTATCTATCAATCTATCATCTTCTAGCTATATATATAATATATATATAATAATATATATATATATATATATATATATATATAACTATATTATATTATATATTATATAATATAATATATATATATATATATTATTATATATATATATATATATATATATATAATATTATATATCCACTCTCAGCTACTCTTCTCTCTATGGAACAAAATGCACTCAAATAGAATATAACCCCTTCTCCTCCTAGTAGCCCAATTATAACACAACTCGATAGCCAACTAGGGGTTAAATTTAACCCATTCAACCCTCAATATGAGTTACAGCTTGTCACCTTTCTAGAGTTTCCTTCATATTTTCCATGTATCGAGTGCATTTTTCGTGACTAATTGGGTTTGATGTGGCATCCTCTCAAATTATGGTGGTCAGTTTCAATTGGCCAAAATTAGGGAGGCATAACTTTCTCATATGAACTTTAATTGAGGTGATACTTGTGCCATTAGAAAGGTATCACTCTATAAATTATGGAATTTAGGTCCATAACAAGGTTGAGATCACAAAAGGTTGTCATTTAATGCCTCAAAATGGATCTTGAGGTTTTTCACCTAAAATTTTCCAAACTGGAATTGTTCATAAAAATGAAGTTGTAAGCTGATTCCTTCATTTTTTTCACTCTAAAAGCATCAAAATGGATGAAAAAAACATATTTATTCAATTCAGATTATGATAGATTTGTTGAAGAAAACCTAACTAGTTTCGTTTTTCATTATGACTTGAAAATATAATATTATGAAAAGAAACATTTGTTATTCCTTTCATCATGGGTTTCATGAGAAAGATGTGTGTAACATAGGTTAAGAACATATTCTTGATGTCGTTAGGTTTTTGTGCACCTTATCATAAATATAATGGAAATCATGAAGGATCTACAATTCAAATAAATGAGTGTCACTATCCTTTGCAAGTCGGCCTAAATGAAAACAATGAGCTCCTTATGTCAGCCCAACTCATGGCTCACACGTCATCCTATCATCATGTCAAAACTGACTCATATATATAACATATGATGTGGCATTACAAGCTCAAAACTTCGCACGTCTTTGAAGTAACAATGAAGAAAGGAAGACACAAAATTGTAGTAACTCGGAAAAGGCTCGAATAGTAAGGAACGTCTCTCTGTGTAATATGCCTCTTGGTGGAAGGTTGAAAGCAGTTAATGCAACGAAGAAATATTTATTGTAATGACTATCACTTGGTAAGTCTGTCTCACATATGATCTGTGCTCTCTAGGTGTAAGTTTGTTGCATCATTACCAGCGTACTGAAGATCTCTACACAAGGTCAAGTAAAGGATTATAGTAGCTGAAAAACAGATAGCTTTTCTAAAAAACCAAATGCATAAGGAAGCCAAAATTTGAAGGTATGCAATAGAAGCTAAAGAATATGAAGAAGATATCAGGTAGTGCAAGGGATAGTGACAACATATATTGAAGGCAATCCTTAATTTGTTAAGGGTCTTGGTTTCACACACTAAGAATCTATAAGAAGAGATTCAAGGGTTTTACTATCAAGAGGAGAGGTTTTTCCCTGGCTTGGAGCCAACATACTGTGTACATGTTCTACTATTGATCTTCTATTTTGATAATTGTTTGAAGAATACACTAAAGTAACGAAGATAAGAATATAGAAGAGAAAGACAACGCAAACATTATCAATAAGATTGAAGAAGAACCACTAAGTCATTATTTTCCCTAGATTCTTCAACAAGATCACCATGGCTTTTTTTTTACATCAGAGCACATCTCTAGCCTACATATATTTCTAAGGAAAGGAAATTTTGGAAAATAGGTCAAAGGAAAGTTGTTATAATACCACTTGTAGGGTAACTAATAGAAATATTTAGAGAATAAAAGAAAATAATATTTAGATAATTAACAAGAAGTAATCAAAGTGATGATTCCAATGATAATATTAGCCAAAAAAGACACCTTTATTATAAGGGGAACAATGTTCACTTTCCTATTATAGGGGGAAACCTCTAGTAGATTAGAGTCCAGTTACAATAATTCTTCAAGTCCCCTTTTACAATGCATCTATCTCTATATATGCAATGTTCTATCCTTCTAGAACATTAGTGGATGAAATTTTTAGTAGGTGGAACCTTCTAATAAGCCCTCTTACAATAATTTTGTTCACATGTCTACTTGTCTGATTCAATAATGATGGTTTTTCTTACATATTAATATATTTATCTATTGATTGGGGTTATGGAGGCTAGGGCCCTATCAAGTCAACATCAACAAGTATATATTGGGCACAAGTACCTGCTCTACTCTGTTTTGTTTTGCTCTGTTTTGATCTGCTATGCTCTGGTCTGTTCTGATTTGCTCTGCTTTGTCCGAATTATGAAGAGGAAGAAATGATTGAGGATGTATAATATTGACTCAAAGTCAGTACCAGAGTGTGTACCACTGGTCCTAGACCAGTCCTCAACCGACCCGAAGTCAATGTCATAGTGAGTACAACTCCTACCACTGGTCCCAGACCAGTATCATCCTCCACTGGCTCAAGGTCAGTCTCAGAGTGTGTACCATTGGTCCCAGACCAATCTCAACCAACCCGAAGTCAGCATCATAGTGGGTACAACTCCTACCATTGGTTCTAGACCAGTATCATTGATCCCAGATCAATGATCGAGGATGTATCATACCATCCTCCACTGACTCAAAGTTAGTCTCAGAGTGTGTACCACTGGTCTCAGACTAGTCTCAACTAACCCGAAGTCAGTGTCATAGTGGGTACAACTCTTACCACTGGTCCCAGATCAATGAAGGTCATCCTAGCATAAGGAGTACTGTAGATACAACGATGCGTCCATCGGTACTACTATGGTCCCTATCCTCATTTCCTTGCTCATTGATCAGATGAGAGGTACTTCCCATGAGTCCCAGACTGCATGGGTAGGATGCCTCGATAAGAGAGCTAATCAATCTTGTCCTGCTACACAATCACATCTCCCTTGGAAAAATTATATAAGTTACAACATTTGATTTAGACCTTAGAGGATTAAATTTTAAAAGGGAAAAAATAATACAACTTAAATAATGCAAACATTATTTGGACACACATATCAATCTTAACTTCTCAAGCTTTTTGATGTCCCAAATGTTGTAAGTTTATGTGGTTTTTCTAATGTGGCTGGTCATTCCATTTCCTAAATTGGATCACAAGTTATTCTCTTCACAATCATAATGAATTGGCACATGACACATTCTAGTATTTCTTAGTAAAATATCCTTGACATTTGGAATCCAAAAACACACATTAGAGTAGATAGAAGGTGTTGGAAGTCCTATATTGTTAATATATGGTATGTTCTATGCTTATAGCAGTTTACTTATCTTTCTTATTATTATCCACAGATTAGCAATCACATGTACATAAAGTAAAGTGCATATAGAACATTAAACGATTGACGGAAAACAAGCCAAGACAAGAGACACAAGATGTGGCGGCTAGCCAGGGACAAACCCCAATGTGGGGAAACCCTTTGATCAAATCTTCCTTTATCTTCAATAATTTAGTAGAGAGAAATAGTACAAAGATTTGATTTATATCAGCAACATCAAACCCCAGATCATCCCTAAACAAGGGCAGCATACCCTAGATTGAACTTGTCAAGTCTCCACCAGTGAGTTGTTCACCGTGCACCAGTCTGAAACTTCGTCGTGCACTAGTCCAAGATATCACCGCACAACAGTGCAAGATTTCGCCGTGCACTAGTGCAAGATTTCGCCCCACACCAGAGAGAGATTTCGTTGCTCACCAGTGCAAGATATCGTCGCGCACTAGAGAGAGATAGAGATGTGATGAGTTGAGTGAGTCCAAATGAGGAAAATACCTCTTGTATTTATACACAATTGTTGATGATTGAATAGATGTGACTGCTGGGCTTCTGAGTCTACATGAGTTGTAGGTCGGCTTGGTAATTATTCCATAATCAAAATAAATTCATATCTCCATAAATACTTATCAGAATCAGATGATCTTTAGATCAATCCTACACCTCTTGACAAGAGGAATCTAATAAAAATATTATCAGCCATGAATAAGATAACCCACATTGAGTTTGGCCCTAGTTTCCAATTTTAACACTCCCTCTCAACTAGGGAGAACTCCATCTGCATTCTGTCTATCGGTCGCTACTATTCATCCATCAAATGCACTGTCCTGTACAGCTTGATCCCTGCTCCGATCTACTCTATCCTACGTGCTCTGCTCTGTTTTGTTTTGCCTTGTTCTGATCTGCTATGCTCTGATATGCTTTGTTTGAATTATGAAGAGGAAGAAATGATCGAGGATGTATAATATTGACTCAAAGTCAGTCTCAGAGTGTGTATCACTTGTCCCAGACTAGTCCTCAACCGACCCGAAGTCAGTGTCATAGTGAGTACAACTCCTACCACTGGTCCCAGACCAGTATCATCCTCCACTGACTCAAGGTCAGTCTCAGAGTGTGTGCCACTGGTCCCAGACTAGTCTCAACTGACCCAAAGTCAAGGTCATAGTGGGTACAACTCCTACCACTGATCCCAGACTAGTATCATTGATCCCAGATCAATGATTGAGGATGTATCATACCATCATCCATTGACTCAAAGTTAGTCTCAGAGTGTGTACCACTGGTCTCAGACCAGTCTCAATTGACCCGAAGTCAGCGTTATAGTGGGTACAACTCTTACCACTGGTCCCAGATCAATGAAGGTCATCCTAGCATAAGGAGTACCATCGGTACTACTATGGTCCCTATCCTCATTTCCCTGCTCATTGATCAGACGAGAGGTACTTCCCATGAGTCCCAGAGTGCATGGGTAGGATGCCTCGATAAGAGAACTAATCAATCTTGTCCTCATAGGAGAACTAATCATCCTGCTACACAATTGTCATGGAGAACACATCATCCAGACCTCGCAGAAGAACTAATCATCCTGCTACACAATCGCCATGGAGAACACATCATCCAGACCTCACAGGAGAACTAATCATCTTGCTACATAGTCGCCACGGGGTGTCATAGGGAAAGTTTTGATTCTTTTACCCTGTTCATCATATGTCGCTCCAAGAAGTACCCCACACCCCCCTTGAGCTCCCAAAGCTCAATACATCATACAAGACCCTCATCAGAGGGTTTTTGAACAACACCAAGTTGTTATTGGAAAGTCAGGAATTTGAATTTCCCTAGGGGCTTTGTTAGAATATTGATGACCTGTTCATCTGTACCGATATGTTGGAGCCTTATTGCTCCTCTCTGCACCATATCTCGAATATAGTGGTACCTGATATCGATATGCTTGGAACAATCATGAAATATGGGATTCTCTGACAAACGAATCCCACTTTGGTTGTCACATAGGATCATGGTGGTATCCAATGTAAATCCAAACATCTCACTGAAGAGCTTTCGCAACTAGACTACCTCACAGGAAGCCATGCTAGCAGCAATATACTCTGCCTCAGTGGTGTTCAAAGCTACCGACTTCTGCTTCTTGTTCATCCAAGATATTGAAGCAGATCCCAAGGAGAAACAACACCCAAAAGTGCTCTTACGATCCTCCACATTGCCTTCCCAATCAACATCAGTGTATCCAAGTAGTCTCACATCTCCGGCAGTGTATCTTAACCCATAAGTAATTTTTCCATGAAGATATCTCAACATATTCTTGGCACCAATCCAATGTATGTGGTGAGGTTCAACCATATGATGACTTAATGTGTTGACTGCAAAGCATATATCTAGACAAGAGTTCACTAAGAACATTAATGCTCCGACGAGTTGCCGATACTCGGTAGCATTTCGTAAAACAGGTCTAGCAGCACTACTACTTAACTTCTTAAAGTCAAGCTCCATCAGGGTACTAACAGGCTTGTAGTCAACCATACCGAATCTTTCCAATATCTTCACCACATATTTTCCTTGAGACAGGAAAATTTCCCCTGGCTTCTGCCACACTTGAAGTCCTAGGAAATAGTGCATCATTCCTAGGTCCTTCATTTCAAATTCAGAATTCAACTCCCTCTTACATTTGTGAATGAGAGGGTCTGCATCTGTTAGGAAGAGGTCATCCACATAAAACACCAGTATGAGAGGCTTGTCATCTTCAACCTTAAAGTAAAGGTTAGGATTGACTTCACTCCTAGTGAATCCCAACTTCATCAAGTAGCTATCGATCCTCTCATACCATGCTTGGGGTGCTTGCTTCAGCCCATAGAGAGCCTTCTTCAACCTGCATACATGAGATTTTTGATCATACATCTCAAATCGTTTAGGTTGCTCCATGTAGACCTCTTCTTTGATCAAATCACGCAAGAACACAGTCTTGACATCAATCTGATGTAGGTTCCATCCTTGTGAAGCTGCAAGGGATATGAGCAGATGGAGGTATATCTGGCAACACGTGCAAATATCTCGTCATAGTCTATACCTTCCTTCTGGGAGAAGCCATGAGCGACAAAACGAGCCTTATATTTTTTCATACTTCCATTTGCTGCATGCTTTATCTTGTAAAGCCATTTAGAAGTGACACTGTCTTGTCTTGGGGTCTGAGAACTACTTCCCAGACATCATTCTTCATAATAGACTCATATTCTTCGGTCATAGCATCCTTCCATACTTGATGCTTGACAAAATCTGAGAATGATGAAAGCTTATTTTGTATGATCGTGTTCATGATGGTCAAGTATCCCTGATGCCTGTTAGGTTGCTTACTTGTGAACATTTCTTCAAGAGTTTTGGAACCCAATGCTTGATGAGGGCATCGGTTTTGTACATATACGGCAGTGTTTGCAACTTCGGCATATAGAAACTTCAGAAGTCTTTGATCATGGAGCATGGCACGAACATCTTCCACAATCGTACAGTTCTTCCTTTCTGCCACACCATTCTGTTTAGGAGTATATGGTGTAGTAGTATCCCTCTTAATGCCAGCCTCTTTACAAAAGTCATGAAACTCTCTAGATTCATGTTCAGTCCCATTATCAGTCCTTAAGATCTTGATCTTCTTTTTGGTTTGATTCTTGATCAAGCCTTGAGATGTGTCACAAGATATGACACCTAGCAGACTTCCTCCGACCTGATATAATGAATCAACTCAAACCCAAGAGTGAAGGCATCTTTAACATTGTTTTTCCATACACGTACCTTGCCATCACTGAAGGTCACCTTGTAGCCTTTGTCTTCCATTGTCGAGATGTACACTAGGTTCGTTTTGAGGTCAGGTACATATAGTACATCCTGGAATTTCTAGCCTTCTTGAATGGTTGTCCTCTTCCTTGATTTCCAACACTCCTTTTTCATTTTCTATAGGATTTTCCATTCCTTTGATTGCCATGAGAGGGATTTTGATCATCGTCCCAGTGTGAGTCCCTTCTATCAAGGCACTCCCTTACATAGTGACCTACTTTATCGCAAATGTAGCATTGTCCTTTTCTTCCACCCTTAGGTCCAACCTTTCATTTTGATTTAGTCCTGGATGATCTTCTTTGTTTTAACTTCGCCAGTTTTCCATTTGGTCGTAGCAGCAGTGGGTGCATTTGATGGAGGCTCAACAATATTGCCTCTCACATGGTCCAACACTCCTTGATATTCTAAGGTTAGATCGAGAGACATCTTCCATCCATGATAGTCAGCTTTCTCACGGAGCTTGTCTTTGGCAGGGAAGAGTGTTAAGAACCCCATAGTTCTTTTAGGATAGCCTTGCCAATCTTCTCTTCGGTGATTGCTCTTACTCTTGCTTGGGCTTTGACTTCACCTCAACTCTGATACCATGTTAATTTATGGTATGTTCTATGCTTATAGCAGTTTTCTTATCTTTCTTATTATTATCCATAGATTAGAAATCACATGTACATAAAGTAAAGGGCAAATAGAACAATAAATGATTGACAAAAAAC
>APFE031139501.1:208604-265723 GCA_000404065.3 Pinus taeda
AAAAAAAAAACCACCATATTTTTAGATTTAACATGAATTTAAACCATTCCTTTTGTATTTTTAGTGATTTAACATGAATTTAAACCATATTTTCATTAATTGCTAGAAAAACAATAGAGAGAGAACTATAATAGAAAATACACATATAATAACACCATCCACACAATATGTATTCTAGTGAAACCTTATGTGTAAAACTCTAATAAAATGAAAAAATGTACCTGTCCTTTTAGTCAAATAAGAGTACAAGGAAAAATATAGAAATCATAAATCCAAATATAGAGATATAAGATATTTTGGTCTTTTATAATTCCTAAAAAATGTTATATTTTCTCCTTTTTGTTATCACTCTATTCCTCTTGATAGTTGATTTATTGTGGAACATGAATCAACACATAAGTGTTGAAACCTTTTTCCTTTTTTCAACTAGAGTTTTAAATCCCTTGGGAAATAGAGCTAGGGATTTGAATTCTTTGGTGCTACTAAATTTCTCTAATGGATTCCCATATGTTATTAGCTTCAAATGGGTGAAACACAATGATCTTGCATGGTTAGCAGAAGGACCTAAGGAGAATAATTTAACTATTAGATTTTGTGTGGTATAATTGTTCAATAGGTATTTTGTTCAAGGGAAATGACCAACCATTGGAAACATATACACCCATATATTTTTAGTGAGTAACCCACAAGAAATTTGTTCTCAATGTAAGAGACCCATAAACTCCACTTTTAATACCCCTAATAGAAGCAATTTTATTTATAGTCCATTAGTGCAATTTTAGGATCTAACTAAATCTACTCAATATAGGTCTTGAATTTTGTGTTCCCCATTCAGGGGAATCATTAAAGCAACATAGTAACCATGTAGATTAGTTTTTTATTATACCTCCATGTTCTGGGAGTATTTTGGCCTCCAAATTTTTTAATTATGAAGAAGACCGGGAAATAATTTCCTAGCTTTCTCACAAGAGTGCCACTTGGCCTTTTCTACTAATGGTCTCTTCAATCACCCCTTCCAAAATTCTTTTAGGCCCCTTATGGTCAATCTAATATTGTTCTACAAAAATATATCTTTTGGTAATGTTTACTATGTATTAGGAACAAAATATTTTATATAAGTTAAGACTCGTACCTTGTCATTCTCATTGAGTATGGATGGCTCATAAACATTTTTTTTCTCTACAATTACTAATGAATAATTTTATATATAAGGAGGCATGTTAAGTCTATAATACCTATTTAATACCTTCTTTGATGCCTTGAAAGATCCATTTCCTGGGGACTTGATTTTCATTCCTAGACCCTACAACATTTCCTTGTTTAGGTGTACCTAGATTATGTCTCCTACTTTGAATGCCTTTTCAACCTTGCATTGATCATGTTTGGCTTGTACTCATCTTGATATTTATTCACATTCTTATAAACCTATAGGTGTATATATTTGATCATATTTATGAAATTATCTACCTCTAATGCATTAGTTAAGGATGTTTCCCCTATGTCTAGTTATACATATATAATATTTAAAGAGGATGGTAGTGAATACCCAAACTAGATTAAAAAATGGGACTTACTAGTAAAAGTGAGGAGAAACATATTATAGAATATTGTACACAAATAGAGTGTTCACCCCACTTTATTGAATGCTTCTAACTATAATCCCATGAAATCTTGACCAAATTCCTACTCACCACCTCTATCTACCCATTATTCTAAGGGTGAAAGTTTATGTATATCTTCAAACTACTATTAAATATAACACACAATGAAATCCAAAATGTACTAAGAAATATAGTATCTCTATAAGAAATGATGCTTTTTGAAATGCCAAAAGTGCACCTAGATCCTACATTGATGTTTATTTCCCCTTGATGGTATTCTTACTACTATTCTTATAACCATAAAAACTCATATTTTATTAGATTTGTCAACTACTACATATAAGTAATCATGCCATCTTCTTTTCCTCAACAAACCCCAACAAATTACACATATATACTTTCTCATGACCTTGTAAGGACTACAAATATATTGTATAATCCTTTCTTCTTATTGTTAAGATTTGTAATACAACATAACATACAATTTTTGATAGATCTAATGAATTATCCATGAATATTGGACCAATAATACCTATTCAAGTTTCCCATAGTCTTATCAACACCAAAATTCCCAAAAACCTTAGAGGTATAAGCCTCCCTTATAAGTTCTATTGTTCAACCCTTTTGCATACATAGCTTCAACATCTTGCAAAGCAACCAATGTGGGATATGATAATCATCCTTACTCTCTATGTTTGTAATTTCCTTGCAGTTGTTGAGACGCCCCTTTGATGTCCTTATATTTAACATATTCTTCTTTGTATTCTCCATAGGTGAATGGATCAATGTGCATAATGGTTTCTAGAGCTATGAATCTTGGTGCTATCTATCTCAACAATAGATCAATCAATTTTTGTGTGGTTCCCTTATTTATCTAATCTCTACATGATGTTACTACAAAAATACCATCCTTTCAAAATGCCTTTTTTTGGAGTTTTGTTTGAGTCTACAAGTGTCATAAACACTAGCTACCAGCCACATTTGCTCTACTTATAATATGAACCTCTTCAAATATTTGGAAACTCCCATAAAAATCCTAACTTATTTGACATTCTTTGTAGGATCAATATGCAATTCACCTCCAACCAACCACATGCCCTAGGTGCATGAAGGAGTGGTTAGAAAGCTCACACATTTATATTTTTCTAGCAACTAATGTTTTGTCATCATATCCAAAACCTACTTTAGATGTGAAATATGCTCCTCTTGAGTAGATCTATGATAGAATTGTTGTCCATGAATACCATAAAAATGAAACTATTAATGGACATTATACACCATAATTCATTAAAGTGATAAAATTAGTTGGTGTATACTGAGACCAAAATCCTTTACTAACCATTTATATAGAGCTTGATTGAACTTAGACGTGATCTCCCCAATGTCTTATTTATTGATGCCAACTTGATAGTATCTAAATTTCATATCCAACTTGGTGAAGTACCTCACATGTTTTCGTTGATCCAAAAAATCATCAATCTTAGGAAAGGGGTACTAATTCTTGAGAGATATGTAGTAAATGCACATTCTCCAAGTTTTATCCTTCTTTATTACCAAAATAATAGGGGAGTCATGTGGTGAGTTATTTGGGCTTGTGAATCCTTTCCCCAACAACTCTCACCACTACTTCACCTCATTTGAATCTAATATGGATTACCAATGCATAGACAATCCTATGCTTGCAATGATTGTATATACTATTCCATTTCTCTCTTGGGTGGCACACCTCTTAGAAATTTGAATTTTTTTATGTATGCATGTAAAATCCTTGCACCTTATATTTATTTCATAAACCCTTCGAATGATGGAACCCTTCCAACACCTTGACTTGTTTTATTCTCATTATTTCTCAAGAAGAGAAGTACATACTTCTTGCTTGAGTTTGTTTATCTCATTATTTGGTGGACACTCGCCAAAAACGTCATAAAATTCTCCTTTTTTCCCTTGATGATATAATATTTATGATCCTTCACTAAATGATATCAGTTTTCCCTTCTCATGAAGATGGTGTCCCTCTTGTCCATGTAGGCACTACTAAAAATTACATCTCAAACATCAAGGAAATCCATTTACTTATACTTCATCATAAACTTTGCAATAATTGATATGCTAAGCTTGAATTGTGAGAATTGTTTTATGTCTATGTCCACTAGAGAAATTTTAAGGTCTAAAATGGACCTCCTAAGGAAAGAAATAACATAAAGCTATGCATTTTTTAATAAAAAGAAAGAAAACTACATTTTTAATTATTTTTGAGTTATCTCCTTATAGGTTTACTAAAATTTCAAGTGTGGGCAATCATTAGACGTGGAGTTTTAATTTCTACATCCAATGAGTGCCCATGCTTGATATTTGAGTAAACCTATAAGGAGAGAAGTAGAAAATATGAGTAAGAAGGAAATATTTTTTTCCCTCCAAAACTATTTACCCTTATTATTGACATTATCATCTTGAATCATATTGGTTCTTTTAAAATTGATCTTAAAAGCACATTTTTGTTTTGAAGTAATTTTTTTAACCTCAGAAAACCTCTAATCCTTATTTTCCCTTCCCAAAGGATATAGATGAGGGTGACCATCCACCTCTAAGAAAAGCTTATATGTCAAGTCCTCTACAATGAGATTATTTTGTGAAATAGAAATGAACATAGTGTCCACCTTGTTTTTATTGATTTGAAATTTGAAATGGAACAACATCATCTCCTTCTCCTCCTTATGATGCAGGATGCTCAAGTTCAACTGCTTTTGCATTGTTGTGTAGAAAATTTTCTTCTCAACATATATGTTGTTGAATTGTGTAGCTTGGGAGGTACTCCAAGCCCTAGGTTTCTGGGTTTGGAGGACAAAGTTCCACAAGAGCAACTTGTGGGCTTGGAACTCAATTGTGGGGTTTTGGCACCCATCTTGTTTTTGGGGAAAAACCATTATGGATTTACGACATGTGATGTATGAGGATGATAATGCTTGGAAATATGATTCTAGTGCATAAAAAATCACCAGAATCCAAGTTGTCGTTAGAGAGATATGAATCTTTAAAGTTAACATAATTATTATTGGGTGTCGAGTAGGTCGACTTGAAGAATTCAATAGACGTGTTGCTTCAAACATGATGTTTTGGGAGCCCTTATTTATAGTATATATAGAAGGTGATATGGAGTAATTTTAGGCATCCAAAAATGTTGGAAATAATACTTGGGGGGGGGGGGGGGGAATGGGGAATGTGGTGAATTAGTATTATCAGATCAAGAATTTTTCTTTTTTATAATCAGATTTATATATGCTACTTCAGAAAGGGGAACTAGCATGTACATGCAGCTGTCTTCAAGGCAACCAACGGTTATGTGGTAAACTTATGATTCAGTTAATTCATCATATGTTGATCTTTAATTAGTGCATCATTACTTCATCAATCATTAAACAGTAACCATGTGCAGTATAAACATAATAAACCATTACACATAAGCAACACACATGAACACCAAGATTTAAGGCGGAAACCCAATGTGGGTGAAACCACCTGCTGCTGTCGTCTCTGTCTTCTTTTAATAATAAGAAAATATGTTTACAATCTTGTATTGGTGTAGACTCATACTAGTACGCTGGCTTCTACCTGCAGAAGGTTACAACCTTCTCTCATTCTCCATCTTCCTCTGGAAGGGAGCTACAACCCCCTAGCTCTTATACTAGCCAATATGTTTACTAGTACGTAGGTGCCAGCCTACAGAAAACTCCACTCTTCCACCAAGGACCACGTTTCATGAATTTTCAGACTGGATGCTCCTATCACATATCAAGACATATGAAGACCTTGATTCATCAATAACCCATCAGAAATTTAGAAACTCAAACTTCATCAACTAACATGCAATTAGTCCAAAACAATCAGATCACTGTCATTAGAACACTGTGTTGAACCCAAAAACTTGTATCAACATTCAGAACCAATTGAAACCTAAAAAATTCATGTGTCAGACTGTATACACTACTTCAATGAAGAAAACCTGTGTGTATACGCTACTTCCTTCAGCCCAACCTACGTATACCTCTAAAGATTCTGAATCATAAAATCTCTGAATAACAAACTGTACCAACCAGCGGTGTATTGAACATCTACTGTCAACTTACAGAACTTTACTCAAACAGGCAACAGAAAACACTTCTTCTAACTTTCACAATCAATCAAATATCAACCTCCTTATGCATTTAGATTTACATTCAGATCTAAGAAGACTTCATTGGCAGACAACAGTAAAATAACAGCAGCAATAAATCAATGATACTGATTTGATATATCAGTCTTCTTTGAACATCAAGCCTTTCTTTGTATATGCTAATTGCAAGAACAAAACCTACGTGCATACGCTCTTTTGCCGAGATGAACTTGCATATAGATCTGCAAATATTGACTCAGAACTTTGCTGCAATTCTGGACTTCAGACAAACCCAGATCAAGATAGATAACGAATAAAACAAATGCAAAACATCTGATCTAGCCTCAACCAATATCAGATCATTTAAGAATAAGTCATTTCAGGTCTCATGATCCTGATCCAATATTGAACTCAAGGTGCACATAAATATTTCAAATCTAGTCCAAAACATAACCCTGCAACATAAAATATATTTTAGATATAAGTATTCCTTAGAATATTTTTCACTTGCACATCTGGCCTTATGATCCTCTCTTCTTTATATAGTTTTTGGCCTTTCTCAATACCATGGACCGAATCCACATAAGACCAATACCGTGGATCAAATACCATGGACCGAATACCTCTGACTAAATACCTAGGGTCAATATCACGGTTCAAAGATACCTTGGACCAAATACCTCAGACCAAAACCATGGTTTTCAACATGTATGCGCTTTTCCTTCTACGGGAGTGCGTGTGTATGTTATACACTATTTTTGTTCTGAGTACCTGCATGTATACGCTGCTTGGACTAAGTGAACCTACGTGTATCTCTTAAATTGCTCTTACATCATCTTCTTCCTTCAACTTCTTTATCCTAATCAATAGACCTTAGCTCCATCTTCCTTATCCTTTGTACCACTTCCCTATTGCCTCTGAATATTCCTGTTAGCCTCTTATCAAAACTGAGTTTACCTGTAGAGTTACCATCAAGGACAATACTTGTATCATAATTCCAACAATCCCCCCCTTTGCACTTGATGGAAACCATGATGGTGTTGACTACTACAAGTTGTAAAGACTGTTAGAGATACCATACAACACCAAAATACCAAAATACTCTCCCCCTTTGACATCAAGGGCAAATGGAAGACCACTCTACTCTCCTCCATTGCATGATGCTATCCATACTCTCCCTGAGTACATGCCGAGTCTGTAGAGAGATGATTCAATATAATAAAATGAGACTATAACTCAACAAAGTGAGTATTACCTCCCTATGACCACAAACTCATACATACATCAATCACCCAACCAAGTGGGGATACACCATATTTGACTCATCTGCCTAACCAAGTGGGGATATACCAAAGTTTATACATGATAGACATACAATAATTATTACGTCATTAATCCAAGGGATATTGGGGAAATACATTCAATCATATGACCAATAGAACTCATTGAAATATAGGCCATGATAGAAGAAGTTATATCACACTAATGACTAATGCAACTAAGAAATAGTTGAGTTCAACAGCCATAATGCCAACAATGTGAAATGTGAACGCTCCCGCTAAACCTGTTCTACCACTGTTTTTTTTTGTTAGAAAAACATATACGCGTTTTCAGCCAAGGCAACCCACGTGTACCCACACATATACTTCATGAAACTAGTGTGTAGTAAACTTCCTCTGGAAAACTGGATTTAACAGTAGGATGATGCATCAACAACTCCCAACTTTTTTCTGAGATATTCAAATGTTTCTCTGGGCAGTGGTTTAGTGAATATATCAACAACCTGTTCTTTGGAGGGGACATACTCCAATTTTACCTTTTGTTCAAGCACTTGTTCTCGAAGAAAATGGTACTTGATGGGTATGTGCTTGGCCTTGGAGTGCATGACTGGATTCTTTGAAATACTGATGGCACTTGTATTATCACATAGAATGGACATGGGTGGAGTACATGTGATCTGAATGTCTTGCAAATTTTGCATCATCCAAAGTAGTTGTGTGTAGCAAGATGCAACAACCACTTATTCTGCTTCAGCTGTAGATAAAGCAATTGAACTTTGTTTCTTACTGAACCAAGACACTAACCTAGAACTCATACGGAATGCATCATCACTAGTGATTTTTCTATCATCAACGTTTCCTGCCCAATCTGCATCTGCATATGCATGAAGAGTAAGATCTGCATCTCTAGGATACCATTGTCCAAAGTCCTGAGTTCCTTGAAGATATTTGAAAATTCTTTTGACTGCCTGAAGGTGTGATTCCTTTGGATTTGGTTGGAATCTTCCAACTATTCCTAGTGCATGCATGATGTCAGGTCAGGTATCTGTTAGATAAACTAGGCTGCCAATCATGGATCTGTAAGTTTGTTGATGTACTACTACTGATTCATTATTTGAGCTGAGACTACATCCTGTTACCATTGGAGTACATACAGGTTTAAAATCTTTCATTCCATACTTTTTCAAGAATTTCTTGAGATATTTGGTTTGTGAAAGAAAAATACCATCTTTAGTTTGCTGAACTTGTAGACCAAGAAAATAGGTAAGTTCACCAAGCAAGAACATTTCAAATTCTTGTTGCATTACTGAAGCAAAATTCTGACTCATGGATTCTTCATTGCTACCAAAAATGATATCATCAACATAAAAAATAATAATTAGCAATTTATCATTTTCAATCTGTTGGACACAGATTGCCATTGATGTCAATATGGAAATATTCAAGGAAGGAGACAAAGCCAAAGAAGAGAAGCCACCAGAGGAACAAACAACACAAAGAGCTGACAAAGCCAATGGAGGCATGCAAATAAGTCATAGAAGAACTTATATGTATGCAGGTAACAGCTACAAGCAGAGCCATCGGAGCAACAAAGCTGTAGACAGAGCAAACAGATGATGCAGAAAGCCATCGAAGCAACAAAGGACGCAAACAACGATCGGAGAGCTTATACGCATGCATTTAACAACTATCACATGTATGTGTGCAACTGCCACCACAACAAACAGAGCCAAAACAGATCCATCAGAGGAAGCATATCACACAATCGTGAGCTATTGGAGGCAAAACCCATCTATATATGCATCAACAGCTATCACATCCCTTGCTACATCGCAAGCCGTCGAGCCCTGAACCTTTGCGATTTGCGATAGCGATTATCACATTGGCATTTCGAAGCAGGTATCACAAGTGTGTAAGGCCTTGACCATATGCGACTTGCGATCACTGATAGCAATATCGCATCGGACCTGACCCTGTGCAACTTGCGCTCGCCGATAGCGATATCGCATCGGACCTCCGCCAAGGGTAACCCCCGATTGCGATAAATTTGCGGACCCAATAGGTATATTAACTTCTATTTATTGTTATATCGCATTTGATGCGTCAGGAGCGGAAGTCATGAAGTGTCAAGTGGACCATTGCGATTTCCGATAGCGATTATCGCATCGGGAATTTGGAGCAGAGGGAACACAGTGTTAAGCGACCCTTTCCTTGAGATCTCCGATTGCGATAAGGTTGCAGACTCGACGAGAATATCAACGACAATTTATATAATATCACGTCTAGCAGGGGAATAGACCATCGACAATCGACTGTGTTATGTGCGAACCTCTGGAAGCGGCGATTGTGATAAAAGGATGACATGGCATAGGAAGTTAAAGTGAATGGAGAAGGGAAGCCAGAAGGTCGAGCGAGTGTTGAGGAAGCTGAAGCTCAAGTGAGCGAGGAGGAAGCCAAGAGCCAGTGAGCAAGCGAAAACGAATGGACAAAGGCATGAGAATGTATAAAAAAAAAAAAAAAACAGAGAACGAGAGGTGCGATTGTTGTGTTGAATACCCTGAGTATGAGATAGTGGAAGTAGTAGAGGAAAAAGGGGTAGTAGAAGCAGCTGAAGTTGAATAGAGTGCAACAGCATACCAGTGTATAGCAAAGTTGGGTTTGAGCCCAAGAGGTTCGAGCCTCAGAATTGAACAGGACTGAGGTCATTGGGGGTAGGTGCTCCTAAGTGCAGAACCACTGAAAAACAAAGTTGGTGCTCTGGATGTTGGAGCCTCACTGAAGTCCAAGTTGGAGCTTGGCAACTAATTCACAATCAGATTTATACTTATATTGTATTTATTTCATTCCACTGTCTTGAGTTTTAATAAAAGCATTTATTCCGATTATTGATCTCTGTGTTCTGTGTATACATATACATATCTATATATGCTTTTGGCACTCACTAGAACAAAAAATAATAAATACTGATTCACCCCCCCTCAGTATTTCCAACAATTAGTATCAGAGGACAGGTTCTTCATACTAAGCCTAACAGCTTGAAGAAGGATCTGCAGCCATGATGAGAAATCACAAAGCATCAGGAAGACCTCCTTTGTTCGATGGCACTAACTTTGGTTTCTTGAAGAAAAAAATGACCTACTACTTAATGTCCCTTGGACTTGAAGTCTGACACTTTTGTCAAAATGAATACCAAATGACTTCCACTCTTCCAACAGACCAATATGACAGGAAAGCCTACATCACAAATGCAAAGGCCATGAACTCCATCACTAGTGGAATCACTGATTCCGAGTTTACAAAAATCATGCACTGTACCTCTGCCAAAGAAATGTGGGAGAAGCTAGTTGGCTTGTACGATGGAGACTCAAAAGTCAAAAAGGAAAAGCTTCAAATTCACAGAAGACAATTTGAAAGCTTGAGGATGGAAGATGAAGAAGATATTGCAGCATACCTCCTCCGAGTAGCTGAAGTGGTAAATTATTTGAAAGGATTGGACAAAAAAGTGGAAGAAAGTACCATTGTTCAAAAGGTATTAAGGTCTCTTCCAGACAGATTTGACTCCAAAATAAGTGCTATAGAAGAAGCAAAGGATCTAGATACCCTCAAAATGGATGAAATCCATGGAATTCTCACTGCCTATGAAATGAGGAAAGGTGGGCCAAGCTCCAAAGATGCAGCATTCAAGGCCTCAAAGTCAAAGAAAGGGAAAGAAAGGAATGACTGTAGTGATGAGTCAGATGTGGAATCCGAATTGGCTCAATTTGTACAAAAGCTAAAGGGAGGATCTAAGCTTAAAAGCAAGTATCTTCTTATCTATTTTAAATGTGGTAAAATAGGTCATTATGCAGCAAAATGTCCTCATAAACATGACAGTGATGATGAGGGAAATTATAAAAGAAAGGCATACAAAAAGAAAGGGTTCAATAAGAAAAACTTCTTCTCAAAGCAAGATGAGTTTGATGAGGATGAGTTTATGGTCATCAAAAAGAAATCAGATGAGGAAAGTGATCATGATGAAATCCAAGAAGCATTATTCATGGCACTCACAGATGATGATGACTCAGGGCTAGAAGGAAGTGTAGATGAACTATTAATAAGCGCCATTGAAGAAAATGAGAAACTACGAAACAAAATCATTTCTCTCAAAGTGGAAAACGAGGAAATAAGAAGGAGAGAAGATCTCTTGGAAGCAAAACTTAAAGAAAAAGAAGAGACCTATGAGGAACGCGAGGCCGAAATAGTGTCTCTGAGAAAGGAGTTGGTGCGAATTAAAAAGGGCAGTAAAAGCTCTCAAATACTTGAGACTATTCTGAAAAATCAAAAACCTCAATATGAAAAGTCTGGAATAGGTTTCAAAGGAGAATCCTCAAGCACTAAGAATAGTGTGAAAGGCTATGCTGATGCACTCTCCTGCAATCCAAAAGATGAAAAAGTATGTTATTAAAAGTGCATCCCAGATCCCAAGAATGAAGAGAGAATTACTCCAAAGAAGAATGTGGAGTCGAATCATGGACACTATAGCAAATACAAACCTATACCCCACCAAGGGTCCATCGCAAATCCAAAGGACGAGGGAGGAGTAATTCCCAGGAAGGAAATTGACTCAAACCGTGGTTGCTTCAAAACCATCTTTCTTGGACACTGCTTTCACTGTAAAAACTTCGGTAATCAAGCCAGACATTGTATGACCCGCAGAAGTGAAAAGACAACGCTAAAGGACCAAGTAATCAACTCATATGCACCCAAAAGGCAGGGTCAAATCAAAACCTTCAATTCATTTGATCCCTTGACTAAATTTGATCTGATTTGCTCTTTCTGCTACAATAATGGACACTATGAACAAGATTGCCCACTCAAAGGAAGAAAGATGAGTAGCAAGAACTCTAGCATGGACAAATGTGGCCTGGCTCTATTTGCTCAAAATAATGGAAACCAGTGGTTTGTAGATAGTGGGTGCTCCAGACACATGACAGGAGACAGAAGGAAGTTTGTCTCACTGAGCAAAAAGGAAGGGAATGTGTCTTTTTTTGAAGTGGAACTGGCAGAATTGCGGGAAAAGGAACATTTACTCTGATCAATGGAAAAGGAAAAGCTCAATATGCTCTACTGGTTGACAGAATCAAACACAACCTTCTGAGTGTCAGCCAAATCTGTGATCAAGGACATAAGGTTGTTTTCAGCACCAAAGATTGTGAAATAAGGAACTCTGCCTCAGGGAAACTTGTGGCAAAAGGGGTGAGAACACCAGACAACATTTACATTCTAAACAAGATTCAAGAAAATAAATGCTACTTGAGTCAGACAGATGAGAGTTGGCTGTGGCACAAGCGACTTGGACATACAAGCTTCGAAAATATGATTAATATCAGCAAGATCAAAGTTGTACAAGACATCCCAAGACTGTTCAAACCAAATCAAGCAGTGTGTGTTCCATGTCAACATGGAAATCAGACCAGAACCATCCACAAGAGAAAGGAACATTGTACATCGAAGCCCTTGGAGATCATCCAAGCTGATGTGTGTGGGCCAACTAGAAATCAAGCACTCCAAGGAGAAAGGTACTTTGTGTTATTTGTTGATGATTATACTAGAATGATGTGGATATATTTCATAAAGTATAAATCTGAAACTTTTGAGTATTTTAAGAATCTAAAAGCCCTTGTAGAAAATGAAAAAGATTCAAAAATTAAGTGCCTCAGAACAGACAGAGGAGGAGAATTCACATCAAACGAGTTTAGTGAGTTCTGTGATATCCATGGAATTAAAAGGGAATTCTCGGCTTCCAAAACACCTCAGCAAAATGGGGTAGTTGAAAGAACAAATTGAACAGTCCAAGAAATGGCAAGAACAATGTTATTAGCAACAGACTTACAACCTAAATTCTGGAGAGAAGTAGTAGGGACAGCTGTCTATACACTGAATCGAACTCAATTAAGACCAAATTGTGAAAAAACCCCTTATGAGCTATGGAAAGGAAGACCTGCTTCGATGAATTACTTCAAGATATTTGGAAGCAAGTGCTTCATAAAAATAAATGATGGCTCACCCGGAAAGTTTGATTCTCGGGTTGATGAAGGGATATTTCTTGGATACTCTACACGGAGCAAGGCTTACAAGTGCTACAATTATCGACTGAAGAAAATAGTGGAAAGCATTGATGTAAAGGTTGATGAAGATCTTCCAGAAAGGGAAATTTAAGAACATGAAGATGACTCTCTCATTGAAGAAGAAGAACCTAAAGAAGAAGAAATAAACGAGGAAGAAGAAGAAGAAGAAGAGGAAAGAGAACCACCTAATACCCCTTCAAAGATGAAGTATGTCCAAAGACATCATCCAGAAGAGCAGATCATTGGAGATAAAGATGAAGGTGTGCAGACCTGAAGAGGGATATCAATCACACCCAAGAGAAAAGTCATTGCCCTCCTATCTATGACAGAACCAGAAACATTTGCAGAAGCAAGTAAGGATCCTCATTGGGTAAAAGCCATGGAAGAAGAAATGTCCCAAATTGAGAAGAACAAGACCTGGGAGCTGGTACCTCGTCCAAAGGACAAAAACATAATAGGAACCAAATGGGTGTTCAAAAATAAAATGAATGAGGAAGGACAGGTTATTAGAAACAAGACAAGACTTGTCTGCAAAGGCTATTCACAAATTGAAGGAGTTGACTTTGAAGAGACATTTGCACTAGTGGCCCGTATGGAAGCTATCAGGATGTTGTTGGCATTTGCTTTCTCAAAAGGATTCAAAATATATCAAATGGACGTGAAATCAACATTTCTAAATGGGGAACTCAAGGAGGAAGTCTACATGGAGCAGCCAGAAGGTTTTGATCTAACAGCAGGAAAGGACTTAGTTTGTAAATTGAAAAAGGCTTTATATGGGTTGAAACGAGCTCCTAGAGCTTGGTATGCAAGATTGGATAAACATCTACAACAACAAGGTTTCAAAAAGGGAGTGGCTGGAAGCAATCTATACATAAAGACAGATCAAGGGAAGTTACTAGTTGCTCTTGTTTATGTCGATGATCTGATTTTTGCTAGTAATAATGATGAAATGAGCCATGAATTTTCTCAAAGCATGGCAAAAGAGTTTGAGATGTCAATGATAGGAGAGCTATCCCACTTCCTTGGACTTCAAGTATCTCAAACCAGAACAGGATTGTGTATATCTCAAGCCAAATATCTAAAAGACATGCTCAAAAAATATGGAATGGAGGACTGTGCACCCGTGAGCACACCTATGACCACAACCTGCAAATTGAGCAAAGATGATGATTCCCCTCTAGTAGATGCAACTCATTACAAGTCAATGATTGGAGCCCTTCTATACTTAACAACTACACGACCAGACATAATGCAAGCAGTAGGAACGGTGGGAAGATTTCAATCTGCTCCCAAACAATCCCATTTATTAGATGTAAAAAGAATTCTCAGATATCTGAAGGGAACTTTTGATTTCGGTCTTTGGTACCCAAAGAAATCAACACTGACTGTAACTGCATGCACCGACGCTGATTGGGCCGGAAGTATAGATGATCAGAAAAGTACTAGTGGAAATGCATTCTTCCTAGGAGACTGTTTGGTATCCTGGCTCAGCAAAAAACAGTCATCCATATCATTATCCACAGCCAAAGCCGAGTATATTGCTGCAGCAGACTGTTGTACTCAGAGACTATGGATGAAGGAAGCTCTAAAAGATCTCGACATATGTACAGATCAACCAATAACCATCCATTGTGGCAACAAAAGTGCTATCAGTCTCAGCAAAAATCCAGTGATGCACTCAAGAACCAAACATATACTAATCAAGTATCATTTCCTCCGTGAGCAAGTAGCTGAACAAAACATTGTCCTGGAATATATCAGTACTAAGGAGTATATAGCTGATATTTTCACAAAACCTCTTCCTCGAGAAGCTTTCAAACATCTGCGTCAAAAGATGGGGTTTATTTCTTTATCATCACTCAAGTCCATTCATAAAGATGTAGCAGGATAGGGGGAGCAGTTTGACAGGGGGAGTCCATATGCATTCCTTTGCCATTGATGTCAAAGGGGGAGAGAGCAGAAGAATATCGCCATCAATAAAAAAGGGGGAGATTTTTGGACATAGATTGTCATTGATGTCAATATGGCAATATTCAAGGAAGGAGACAGAGCCAAAGAAGAGGAGCCACCAGAGGAGAAAATGGCACAAAGAGCTGACAGAGCCAATGGAGGCATACAAATAAGTCATCGAAGAACTTATATGTATGCAGGTAACAGCTACAAGTAGAGCCATCAGAGCAACATAGGTGTAGACAGAGAAAACAGACGATGCAGAAAGCCATCGAAGCAACAGAGGGCACAAACAACGATCGAAGAGCTTATACGCATGCATTTAACAACTATCACAAGTATGCATGCAACTGCCAACACAACAAACAGAGCCAAAACAGAGCCATCAGAGGAAGCATATTACACAATCAGGAGCTATCGGAGGCAAAACCCATCTATATATGCATTAACAGCTATCGCATCCGTTGCTACATCGTAAGCCGTCGAGCCCTGAACCTTTGCGATTTGCGATAGCGATTATCGCATAGGAATTTCAAAGCGGGTATCACAAGTGTGTAAGGCCCTGACCATATGCGACTTGTGATCACCGATATCGATATTGCATCGGACCTGACCCTGTACGACTTGCGATCGCCGATAGTGATATCGCATCGGACCTCCGCTAAGGGAAACCCCTGATTGCGATAAGGTTGCAGACTCGATAGGTATATTAACTTCTATTTATTGTTATATCGCATTTGACGTGTCAGGAGCAGAAGTCATGAAGTGTCAAGTGGACCATTGCAATTGCCGATAGCGATTATCACATCGGGAATTCGGAGCAAATGGAACACAGTGTTAAGCGGCCCTTTCCTTGCAATCGCTGATTGTGATAAGGTTGCCGACCCGGCGAGAATATCAACTGCAGTTTATATAATATTGTGTCCAGCAGGGGAATCGGCCATCGACAATCGACTGTGTTGTGTGCGAACCTTCGGAAGCGGCGATTGTGATAAAAGGATGATGTGGCATAGGAAGCTAAAGTGAATGGAGAAGGGAAGCCAGAAGGTCGAGCGAGTGTTGAGGAAGCCGAAGCTCAAGCGAGCGAGGAGGAAGCCAAAGAGCCAGCGAGCAAGCAAAAACGAATGGACAAAGGCATGAGAATGTATAAAAACAAAAAAAAAACAGAGAGCAAGAGGTGCGGTTGTTGTGTTGAATACCCTGAGTATGAGATAGTGTAAGTAGTAGAGGAAAAAGGGGTAGTAGAAGCGGCTGAAGCTGAATAGAGTGCAGCAGCATACTAGTGTATACCAAAGTTGGGTTGGAGCCCAAGAGTTTGGAGCCTCAGAATTGAACAGGACTGAAGTCATTGGGGGTAGGTGCTCCTAAGTGGAGAACCACTGCAAAACAGAGTTGGTGCTCTGGAGGTTGGAGCCTCACTAAAGTCCAAGTTGGAGCTTGGCAACCAATTCACAATTAGATTTATACTTATATTGTATTTATTTCATTGCATTGTCTTGAGTTTTAATAAAAGCATTTATTCCGATTATTGATCTCTATGTTTTGTGTATACATATACATATCTATATATGCTTTTGGCAATCACTAGAACAAAAAATAATAAATACTGATTCACCCCCCCTCTCAATGTTTCCAACATAATCTTTGTATATAAATTGTTATCTACAGAACCCTTTGTAAACCTTTTTGCTGTAGATATTTGTCAAGGCGGTAATACCAAGCCCTTAGAGCCTATTTCAAACCATAGAGAGACTTTTTGAGTCTACATACAAGTTTTGCATCATTTCCAAGAATGAATCCTTCTCGTTGTTCAATATAAACTTCTTATTCTAAATCTCCATTAAGGAAGGGTGACTTTACATCCATTTGGTATACTTTGAATTTCCGAAAACTGAAAAGAGAAAGAAACATTCTTATGGCTTCAAGTCCGGCAACAGGTGCACAAGTTTCTTCAAAATATATACATTCTTGTTGAACATGCCCTTTACAAACAAGTCTAGCCTTGTTTCTAATGACTTCTCCATTTTCATTCAGCTTGTTCTTGAATATCCATTTAGTTCCTATAATATTTTTATCATGAAGTATAGGAACTAATTACCAAGTGTCATTCTTTTAAATTTGCTCAAGTTCTTCATCCATGGCCTTGACACAACATTCATCTTTGCATGCTTCATTTATGTTTTGAGGTTCGGTGGAGGATAGTAATGCTAGATAGCTTGAGGTCACTGTGATAGTTCTTCTTATCTGTACACTAGCCTCCCTTTCTCCTAAAATTTGAGTTTCTGGATTATTTTCTGAACATACCTGGATGAAGTCTTTTCTTCTACCATTATATCCTCTTTTGGTGCTTCATTGGTTTCTTCTTCAATATAATTTTGACTTGATGTGGGAAAGTAATCCCTATCTTCCTCATTGTCATAATAGTCTGTTGATTTTATTTGTTTTGGATTTCTACATGCTTCATCAACTACAACATCAATGCTTTCAACAATTTTCCCAAGTCTTTTATTATAACATTTATATCCTTTACTTTTAGAAGAATAACCAAGAAGAATCCCTTCATCTGCTATGGGTTCAAACTTACGAAGTTTTTCATCAGTCCTTTTGATAAAACATTTTCTTCGAAAAACTTTAAAATATTTTACAATAGGAGTCTTACCATACCAAAGTTCATGTGGAGTTTGAGTGCTATTTACCCAAACATTTGCTTTGTTGAGAATAGTCACGACAGGGAATGCAGCTTCACCCCAGAAGGTTGCAAGAGTTCCAGATTCATCTAGCATGGCTCAAGCCATTTGTTGAACTGTTCTGTTCATCCTTTCTACTACACCATTTCGTTGAGGTGTTTTTGTAGTGGAGAATTTCCTTTTTATTCCACGTTGTTCAAAAAAGTCAAAGAATTAATTTGATATAAATTCCCCTCCTCGATCAGATATGAGGCATTTGATTTTCAATATGATTCATTTTCAACCAAAGCTTTGAAGGCTTGGAACTTTTCAAATGCTTCATCTTTATGCTTTAGAAGACCTATCCAACACATTCTAGAAAAATCATCAATTAAAAAAATAAAATATTCTTCTCCACGAGGTGAGCTTTTCCTTGTTGGTCCACATAAATCAGTATGGATAAGTTCAAAAGGCTTACTAGCCGACCCTTCTTTTTCCATGAAGTGAACTCTGGTTTGCTTACTGATTTGACATGGTTTTCATATTGTATTTCCTGGGATGCTGATATCTCGAAGATCATGAACAACCTTGAGTCTGCATGCTTTTCTTATTTGAGAAAAGCTTAAATGTCCCAATCTTCTATGCCACAGCCAATTTTCATCATTTTTGCTTAGATAGCACTATTGTTGTCCTCCTTTGAGTATGTATAAGTTGTTTGGATTTTTTGTACCTTTCATCACATTCTCCTGTATCAAGCTCATGAACAACACATTTGTTTGATCGAAACACCACTTCATTTCCTTGATCACACATTTGAATGACACTCAATAGGTTATGCTTTAAACCATCTACATACTTAACATTTCCATCTTTAAACTTTTCTTTCAAGAAAACAAAACCTTTACCTTTTATGATAGCTGGAGCGTCATTTCCAAATGAGACATTCTTTTCCTTTTCTAAGGCATTATATGAGTGAAGTTTCTCTTTGTTATCTGTCATGTGTTTGGAGCATCCACTGTCAATGTACCACTGATTTTCTTGTCCTTCTGCGTACAAGGCTATACCACATCTTTCTGTTTGAGATTCTTTCCTTCTCCACATCTTGGTATTTAATGACGTTTTCTCCTTTCGAGGTGTTTGCCAAAATTTTCTCCCACATTCAGATTCTTCATGACCAAAGTTTTTACAGATTGAGCATTCTATTTCATTTTCAAGAGGAGAAAAGTTAATATAGGAACTTCTCTTGATCCCTGTTACATTCCTTTGATTTCGTGCTTCTCTAGTCATGATGGTTGTGTAAGCAATGCATTGAGAAGCTTTGTTCCCAAAATTATGACATGAAAAACATTTCCCATTAAAGAAGTTTCTACGACTGTCGAATCTATTTACCTGTTGATTGTAGTTTTTATTGATATTCATCTTTGGAGCAACTTGAGTATGATTTGCCTGAGGTTGGTTGTGTCTTCTATTGATATTCTTCCTTGGAGAAAATTGAGTATGATTTACCTAGTGATCAGCTTTATGCCTTTGTTGATGATTGTCATACTGTTCACTAGTCTTTGCTGCATCAAGATGGCTTTTGCTGGAGGTTGACGACTTCTATGATTGAGATGCTTCTTCAGTATATCCTAGACCTGTCTTTATCAGAGGAGAACATTGAACTTTGATAATTTCATTTAAAGTTTCTGAAGTAGCGTATATAAATCTATTTGGCAAATAAAATTATTGATCTGATAATATTGATTCATCCCCCTCTCAATATTTCCAACAATTGGTATCAGAGCCAGGTCCTTCAGAAGAAGCTTGATCTCTTGAAGGGAGATCCATCAAGACGAATAATCACGAAAGCATGGGATCCATCAGACTGCCAATCTTCGATGGGAGAAACTTTGTTTATTGGAAAATAAGAACCATAGCCTATCTACAATCTCTTGGAACAGATGTCTGGGAAATTGTGGAAGGAGGATATACATTTCCAACAAAAATTCCTAGAGACATGTCAGGTAAAAAACAATATGAAACCAATGCCAAAGTTGTCAATACTTTATTGGGAAGTTTGTCACAATTAGAGTTTGTCAAAGTAATGCGGCTCAAATTAGCCAAAGAGATATGGGATAAAATATTTCAAAGCTACAAAGGAGACTCTCAGGTAAAACGTGTTAAGCTTCAAACTCTCAGAATTTAGTATGAAATCCTTAAGATGCATAGTGATGAGAGTATAGCTAGTTACTTCTTATGTATAGATGAGGTTGTTAATTGTATGAAGATTTTGGGTGAAGAAATAAAGTAAGTTACCGTAGTTGAGAAAACTTTGAGATCCCTGTCTGCCAAATTTGAATCAAAAGTGTCTGCTATAGAAGAATAACAAGATTTGCAGAATATCACTATGACACAACTTCACGAAATCCTAACTGCGTTTGAGATGAGAAAAGGAGGTCCATCAGATATGAGAGAAGCCGCATTTAAAGCTTCAACAAAAGGAAAAGAAAAGGAAGAACGCAATGATTCAGGACACATTTCAGAAGAAGAAGATGAGGTAAATTTTGTTAAGAAGCTTCAACGGGGTTCTGGAAGGTTTAGAGGTAAGCTACCTTTGAAATGTTTTGCTTGTGGTAGAGTCAGTCATTATGCTTCCAGATGTACTCATAAAGACAAATATGAAAAAGGAAAGGAATATGCAAAAGGGAATAGGAAACAAGTTGTGAATAGGAGTTACTATACTCATGAAGACATCGATGGTTTATCTAATAGTGATGAATATGAAATTGGACAATATTACAGACTTCTCATGGTTTATGATAGCGATGATTTTTGGAATAATTTAGAAGAGGATAGTGATGGTTTATCTAATAGAGATGATTATAGACTTCTCATGGCTTATGACGATGATGATTTTTGGGATGCTTTAGAAGAGGAAAACATTCATGAAGAAATCTCTAAACTCAAAATTTGTTTAGAAGAAAAGAATATGATCATAGATACCTTGACATACCAACTTGCTGAAAAGGAAAAACACAATGAAAAACTAGAATGTGAAATTGTGCGTCTAAGAAAAGATCTTTAGAAAACAAAATCTCTCAATCTTAAATTTGCTAAAGGATCGGACACTTTAAATGAAATTATCAAAGTACAACATTCTCCTCTGATAAACACACGTCTAGGATATATTGAAGAAGCATCTCAATCATAGAAGCCGTCAACCTCCACCAAAAGCTATCTTGATGCAGCAAAGACTAGTGAACAGTATGACAATCGTCAGCAAAGGCATAAAGTTGATCACCAGGTAAATCATACTCAATTTTCTGCAAGGATGAATATCAATAGAAGCCGCAACCAACCTCGGGCAAATCATACTCAATTTGCTCCAAAGATGAATATTAATAGAAACTACAATCAAGAGGTAAATAGATTCGATTGTCGCAGAAACTTCTTTAATGGGAAATGTTTTTCATGTCACAATTTTGGGCACAAAGCTTCTCAATGCGTTGCTTACAAAACCATCATGACTAGAGAAGCACGAAATCAAAGGAATGTAATAGGGATCAAGAGAAGTTCCTATAATAACTTTTATCCTCTTGAAAACGAAATAGAATGCTCAATCTGTAAAAACTTTGGTCCTGAAGAATTTGAATGCAGGAGCAAATTTCGGCAAACACCTCGAAAGGAGCAAACGTCATTAAATCGCAAGATATGGAGAAGGAAATAATCTCAAACAGAAAGATGTGGTATAGCCTTGTATGCAGAAGGATAAGAAAATCAGTGGTACATCGATAGTGGATGCTCTAAACACATGACAGTTGACATAGAGAAACTTCACTCATATAATGCCTTAGAAAAGGAAAAGAATGTCTCATTTGGAAATGACACTCCAGCTGTCATAAAAGGTAAAGGTTTTGTTTTCTTGAAAGAAAAGGTTAAAGCTGGAAATGTTATGTATGTAGATGGTTTAAAGCATAACCTGTTGAGTGTCAGTCAAATGTGTGATCAAGGAAATGAAGTGGTGTTTTGATCAAACAAATGTGTTGTTCGTGAGCTTGATATAGGAGACCATGATCAAAGATAAAAGAAATCCAAAAAACTTATACATATCAAAGGGGACAAAAACAGTGCTATCTAAATAAAAATGATGAAAATTAGCTGTGGCATAGAAGATTGGGACATCTAAGCTTTTCTCAAATAAGAAAAGCATGCAGACTCAAGGTTGTTCGTGATCTTCCAGATATCAGCATCCCAGAAAATACAATATGAAAACCATGTCAAATTGGTAAGCAATTCAGAGTTCACTTCATGGAAAAAGAAGGGTCAGCTGGTAAGCCTCTTGAACTTGTCCATACTGATTTATGTGGACCAACCAGGAAAAAGTCACCTCGTGGAGAAGAATACTTTATTTTGTTCATTGATGATTTTTCCAGAATGTGTTAGATAGGTCTTCTAAAGCATAAAGATGAAGCATTTGAAAAGTTCCAAGCCTTCGAAGCTTTGGTTGAAAATGAATCAAATCAAAAAATCAAATGCCTCATATCTGATCGAGGAGGGGAATTTATATCGGATGAATTCTTTGACTTTTGTGAACAACATGGAATAAAAAGGAAATTCTCCACTACAAGAACTCCTCAACAAAATGGTGTAGTAGAAAGGATGAACAGAATAGTTCAACAACTGGCTCGAGCTATGTTAGATGAATCTGGAACACCTGCAACCTTCTGGGGTGAAGCTGCATTCACTGCCGTGACTATTCTTCAACAAAGCAAATGATCGGGTAAATAACACTCAAACTCCACATGAACTTTGGTATGGTAAGACTCCTACTGTAAAATACTTTAAAGTTTTTGGAAGGAAATTTTATATCAAAAGGATTGATGAAAAAATTGGTAAGTTTGAACCTAGAGCAGATGACGGTATTCTTCTTGGTTATTCTTCCAGAAGTAAAGGATATAAATGTTATAATAAAAGACCTGGGAAAATTGTTGAAAGCATTGATGTTGTAGTTGATGAAGCATGCATAAATCCAAAACAAATAAAATTAATAGAACATTATGACAATGAGGAAGATGGGGATTACTTTCCCACATCAAATCAAAATTATATTGAAGAAGAAACCAATGAAGCACCAGAAGAAGATACAATGGTAGAAGAAAATACTCCGTCTAGGTATGTTCAGAAAAATCATCCAGAAATTCAAATTTTAGGGGAAAAGGAGGCAGGTGTACAGACAAGAAGAACTATTACAACGACCTCAAGCTATCTAGCATTACTATCCTCCACCGAACCTCAAAATGTAAATGAAGCATGCAAAGATGAATGTTGGGTCAAGGCCATAGATGAAGAACTTGAGCAAATTGAAAAGAATGATACTTGGGAATTATTTCCTAGACCTCATGATAAAAATATTATAGGAACTAAATGGATATTCAAGAACAAGCTAAATGAAAATGGAGAAGTCATTAGAAACAAGGGCAGAGTTGTTTGTAAAGGGTATGCTCAACAAGAAGGTATATATTTTGAAGAAACTTTTGCACTTGTTGCCAGAGTTGAAGCCATAAGGATGTTTCTTGCTCCTTCCAGCTTTCAGAAATTCAAAGTATACCAAATGAATGTAAAATCAGACTTTTTTAATGGAGATTTAGAAGAAGTTTATATTGAACAGCCAGAAGGATTGATTCTTGGAAATGACGAAAAACTTGTAAGAGACTCAATAAGGCTCTCTATGGTCTGAAACAAGCTCTAAGGGCTTGGTATTACCGCCTTGACAAATATCTACACCAACAAGGTTTTACAAAAGGTTCTGTAGATAACAATCTATATACAAAGATTGAAACTGATAAATTGCTAATTATTATTGTTTATGTTGATGATATCATTTTTGGTAGCAATGAAGATCCATGAGTCATAATTCTGCTTCAGTAATGCATCAATAATTTGAAATGTCCTTGCTTGGTGAACTTACCTATTTTCTTGGTCTACAATTTCAACAAACTAAAGATGGTATTTTTCTTTCACAAACCAAATATCTCAAACATATCTTGAAAAGGTACGGAATGGAAGATTCCAAACCTGTATGTACCCCAATGATAACAGGATGCAATCTCAGCTCAAGTGATGAATCAGCAGCAGTACATCAACCAACTTACAGATCCATGATTGGCTATCTGCTTTATCTAATAGGTACCCAACCTGACATCATGCATGCAGTAGGAATAGTTGGAAGATTCCAAGAAAATCCAAAGGAACCACACCTTCAGGCAATCAAAAGAATTTTCAAATATCTTCAAGGAACTCAGTACTTTGAACTATGGTATCCTAGAGATGCAGATCTTAATCTTCATGCATATACAGATGCAGATTGGGCAAAAAGTGTTGATGATATAAAAAGCACTAGTGGTGGTGCATTTTTATATGGGTTCTAGGTTAGTGTCTTGGTTCAGTAAGAAACAAAGTTCAATTGCTTTATCTACAGTTGAAGCATAATACATGGCTGCTACATCTTGTTGCACACAACTACTTTGGATGATGCAAACTTGGCAAGACATTCAAATCACATGTACTCCACCCATCTCCATTCTATCTAATAATACAAGTGCCATAAGTATTTCAAAGAATCCAGCCATGCACTCCAAGGTCAAGCACATACCCATCAAGTACCATTTTCTCCATGAATAAGTGCTTGAACAAAAGGTCAAATTGGAGTATGTTCCCTCCAAAGAACAAGTTGGTGATATATTCACTAAACCACTGCCCAGAGAAACATTTGAATATCTCAAACAAAATATGGGAGTAGTTGTTGCATCATCCTGCTGTTAAATCCAGTTTTCCAGAGAAAGGTTATTATACGCGTGTTTCATGAAGTATAGTCGCTTATACACGTGAGTTTCTGTTGGGCATGGAATCTCCCCACAATATGTTTTGGGGCTCAAAGCCCAAGTTTTGGTCAAATAAGGTTGTAAGACTCTGTGAATTGTGGGCGCAGAGCGTGAAATGTAGGTTGAGTCATAGGGTTGTCCGCCCTAAAGTTTTGTAATGTAATGTAATGTCATGTCGGCCTACCCATGGTCCACAGACCACGGGATTGTATCAATAGAGCGAGGCTCTAAGTTGTAAAGATAATTAGAGAATGAATGGATTGACTTAATGATCTAGTAGCGGATAGAGAAGAAGTCTAAGTGTCTTGGGTCGTAGTAGTAGGAAGAGGGCCTGAAGCTGAGTGCGTAGAGGCATAGTAGAGTCTGCAGCTGAGTGCGCGGACCCCTACAACTGAGTGCACAGGGCAGAGTCGAGTCTTTAACTCGGAAGAATAATAAAGAGAAGTTTGATTCCAAATACTGTGTATTTACTTTTGTATTACTTTCTATGCATTTATACTATTTTGTTTATCACACGCACTTATATGAATACTAAAAATTGTTAAGTATAATTGGGCTCATACAGATAAGTTAATTAATGAGATAATATCGGGTTAATATTGAGAAACTTGGGTAATAACACAGATCGCGCCTCGAGCAAGGCTGCGTGAACACAGTATTGCAGGCTGCAAGGTACTGATAGGTGCACGTAGCGACGTGCACGCAGGGTCAAACTGCGGACCATCGAAAAACCCACCAGACATATCTAGGGTGCGGAAACCTAGTTCTAACACCCTCCCATACTACTTCGGGTGAAACCTCAGTCCGCGCTCTGCAGACTGTTGTTGAAAGGGCCAGTAGTACCGAGATTTGTTTGGCTAAATCATCCCTGAACTTGGGTTAGGCCCCTATAAGCCAGCAAATTGTTCCATTGCTGGGACCGAGATCTACATAAGGGATGTCTAATGTCGTGTCACTTGAATCCAACAAAGAACAAAATTGAGGGGTGGCTCGACAAGAAAATTCACGAGTTCGCGGTGCAGGAAAACAAGAATCTGCGAGTATCTAAGGAACAATGGTTCGAGTGCTACTTATATACAGAAATCCATGAAATTTTCTTTGCATCCTTTCCTTCTGAGTTGTGTGACTGGATCGCGAAGCTAGCAGACAGTCAGGGAAGGTGCAGGCTCAACAAACCAATCATGTGGACTCCAGAATTAGTGGGCAGACTAGAAGCATTAGGAGATAAGATCGTGTGTGCTATGGACCATTGGCTCGATCAGATTATAGGAGGGTTCATCACCGAGTTCGTGGTAGACACATCGGTCAGCTACAATGAGGTGGAATGACACTTGCTCAAAGGACCGTGAGGTAAGTATATTAAATCTTTGAACACTTGGATTAAAATGCTATTGTGTGAAAAGCAGGTTATGCGAATAAATTAATGTTTGGGACTATGCGAAGTGGGAAGACTTACGGAAGCGGAGGTAGTGAAGAATTAGAAACCAGTGCCTTAATTTCACCCTCGCAGGAAAACGAGGAAGAGCTCGTGAAAATTTCTCCGAGAAGCGCGGGCAGTCTGATAAGGCAGCGAATTCCACGCTTACCACCTCCACCTACACCGTCACCCATCTCACCCTCCTCACCTCCATCTCCACCCACCCCACCTCTGCCATCACCATAGTTGAGTATGGCGAGTGCGATCAAACTATCGGTATTCAGAGGAGTAGGGAATGAAGATCTAGACCAATTCTTGTTCGTGGTAAGGGCAGTATGGGAAGCACAAGGAGTCATGGATGACAATATCAAAAAGGCTACGCTAGTAAGCGCGCTGCAGGATCACGCATTTATATGGTACATCAAGCATTCTAATGGCCATCCAAAGGCAGGAATCACAGAAATCCAGACCGCGCCGAATAGGGAATTTAGCATGCCAAAGTCAGAGACACAATCAATTATCGGGTTTAAGGAGATTACAATGCTCTCGGGTGAGACCCCTTGGGATCTAGACTAAATACTGAAGAGTATGATTCGCGAGGCCAACATGACTTTGATGAATGGACAACACTGCACATGGTTTGTAGTGTCACTAACACCACATTTAAGAATGACACTGTCATAACAAAAGCTTTCCACCTAGGTCAAAGCTTTGGAAATGTCAATGAGATTGCATGAGACCCCTATACAAGACCCTGGTCTGAGAGTTCAACAAATCCACATGCAACTACAAAATTTGTGTTTGGAAATGCAGAGTTTGAAACAAGACAGGACACCTCGACCAGAGGCGCGCGAGGAGATATGGTGCATAAAATGCGAAGGCCAGGGGCATGACAAGGACCACTGTCTAGTGTTCACGAATTACTTAGCGGGAGGAGGGTCGATGCCACTAAGACTAGAGGCACAAGCAGGGCTGAGCGCAGTGCCTGCATTATGGTGTGCGATCTGTCAGATAGGAGGAAAACATGTTATAGACAATTGTCATCTACCGTAGAAGTATACGCAGACGTCCCAACAATTGTTCTGTAATTTCTACAGGTCGGTAGGTCATGATGAGCGCACATGCAAAAGCTATGAACTAATGATGAACCGAACCCCTACCTACAGGGTACATAATGAAACACGAGCCATCAATCAAAATACAGGACTAGCATGCACTGGATTTCAGGGGTGCGGACGGGGTTGAGGTGGAATGGGACCAAGAAGGGGTCACAGACAACTAATTTGTTACAATTGTAGAGGACCAGGGCATTATGCCCATGATTGTATGAACCTGATGAGAACATCATGTTTGTACTGTACTTAGTTTGGTCATGAGGCAGAAGACTACCCTACATTCATAGCGAGGCTACGCAGAAAGGGGGTACTCCAGCCACCCCCAATTAAGAATCTACAAATGATGAGGTCAGAACCACTCAAAGAGAACCCAAATGTGAAAATTATGCTTCAGAGCAGTATCATGATAGGAGATGACAAAGGTAAGCAGCCTGAAGAAAGTGCGTGGGTTCGCAAGGCTCTTGTAAAGGAACTTGAATTCAATTTGGAGTGCGCAAAGGAGACATTTATGGAAGCTAAGAAGAGCTTCACAGAGGCCTCCACTTCAGGTAGTAAGGATCAACTAGACACAGAGATGGATCCCTCAATGCTCACTACCTTTCTAGAGACATGTATGAAGTTGTTGCATGACAACAGGGTTGTAAAAGGACTACAGGAACTTATCACTAGGTGTGTGGGTCCAAGAGAACCACGTGTGGTATGGAATGGAAAGCACACATTATGCATATGAAGGGAAATGAAGTTGACTGCAAAAATCTGTGAATATGAAATGGATCAAGTAATCCTGGATCTCAGATCAAATGTGAATGTACTGCCGAAACAAACATGGGAATCCATGGGCAGACCCACGCTACAGTGCTCTCCTATTCAATTACGAATGGCAAACCAACAGAAGGTCTTACCCATGGGGAGACTACAAGGCGTAACGATGGATATTGAGGGTCCGAGCACACAGGCGAATTTTGAAGTGATAGAGATTATCGATGAAATCAATCCCTATCCCACGTTACTGGGCATAGAATGGGCCACTGATGTGAACGGAGTCATAAACTTGAAGAAGCGCAAAATGATTTTTGAGAAAAAGTCACTACGCGTAGTAGTACTGCTAGATCTTGCTGAAGGAGTGCGATACACTGGACTGGTGCACGATGATGATAGCGATGACGATGTCGATTGTATCTACAAGATAATTGCATGAGAACAGGATTGGGTAAACCTGACTTCAGATGGGAGGATTTCGTGGGAGCATGACAACTCCTGCACTTCAGATTCGGATGAGGAAGTAGAGCGATGGCAAAACTGGTTACATGAGGTAACCACACTAAATTGCAATATGATGATAATATCATTAGGTTGTGTAGCAACAGAAGTGAGGGACCTGCCCATATATGATAAATTGACATTACTAGAGGAATTCATGAACAACTTTGAAAGCGAAGTACCAGAACAACATCGTTTCAATGCTCTGAGACAGGAACTGCGCACTACGCCTGCAAGATGGTCGGGTACACACCAACAAAGTTTCAAGGATTGGTGTGGATGTAGAAGGATAATTCTTCTATGCTTTGGAAAACTACAGCGACTGATGAGAGCCAGGTTTGAGGGGCATAATAGCTTGCGCGCCCACCTTTCCAGATGGATACAGACATATGATACGTAACCCACACGAATGCGCATCACTCTTGTGATTTTAAATCAGAACAATAAGTGGAAGCAGGAAAGACGAATCACAACAAAGATTATCCATGCTGAAGCCTTTGAAAAAGTATGCAAAGTGTTGAATAGGGTCCACCATGTGGAACGCACTGATTGGGACCTGCACATACCGGCGGTTCGATGGGCTTATAGGACCATGTGCAAAACCCTGACCGAAAAAGTAATCCCAAAAATGCGATATGAAATAAGGAATGTAATTTCTGAGGAGCCTATGAAGCCGAGTCCACAAGTAACAACACCTATAGACCCGATAGTACGCGAAGCCTGGGCTGAAGAAATCACACAGCTATGTGAAGCAGAACGTAGAAGACTTCAGAAAGAAATTCGACAGGGAAACTTTCAACTTTGCGAGCTTGAAATGGGTCGGGTACGAATAAGGAAGAAAATCCTTTTGATGGATGTAGAGGTCAAGAGGTTGGAAAACGAGATCAAGCAAGCATGTCTCGTCAATAAACCAAGGATGGAAAGGCAAGGTGTGGATGATCATACCAATGAATTAGAAGACTATCGGCAAGAGTTGACTAGTCTACTGCCATGGCTAGGACCACATATCACCAAACACAGTAACCAAGGGAACACATTGTATACAGTAGAGCGCGTAGCACCGACTATCGTGAGGGAAATTGAGGGTTTTCCGCAAACTATCCTTAGGGGCGAAATGGATCCCCACACGGGTGGTGCGACCACCTAACTAGCCGTCGGAAGAACAGTCTCAGCGCTCTAGGTAGTTGAAAGGGAGCGCGAGACTATAAAAGAGTCTGCTTGGGAGCTGCGCAATAAGGGAGGTGCGTGCAGAGTCATCATGTCACAAGGTTCGCACCCACGCATGAAGTGTTGCACTTCCACACGGGTAGGCTGGGAAGTGACCGTTGGTGTCACTATTCATGAAGGGATGTCAGGTTTGAGGCCAGATGGAGCGGGTGGCGAAAATTTAAGACAACAATTATGGGAAAGATTTCAGAAAATCTACTACCAAGAAAGCATTGATGGCCCAAATTGGGGGGGGGGCAGTCTAATTTGAATTCAAAAGGTGCTATAATACTCCAGGGGCTAGCCACAAGACACCACTTGTTCACTTTAGACTTGAGTGGTTGAATAGAGCACAGAGTGTTGAGTGTCTAGCAATATTCGAGCCCCTAAGTTCGCGAAAGACCACATATAGTACAGACAAGATGACAGATACCAGGGGAGGTTTGGGCTTTGAAGAAGGAACCGTTGGCGAGACCACTGACCCATATGGTACACGATGTTCCTGAAGGTACTAGGGTTGCACCAGAAATCGTGAAATCACCTTGGATGCCAAGACCAAAGAAAGAGAAGCAGGAAATGGGACCAATGTGCATGTCCCTGAGGAATCCACAGTTCGGTAAGCTATCAATGAAGGAAAAGGGAAGGGCTGTCACCGTTGAGACAGATGAAGAGGAGGAAGACTTACAGGCTCTGATTGTCAAGGTAGAGGAAGAAGAAGACGTGGAGGCAGACATCCAACTAATGTGCTCTGCTAAAAAATTGCCCGAGTATGTCCCTCCGTGAAAAGGGAAAACCAAGATGCCAAAGGATCTGGATGCAACAAAGAGTGCACCCCAGACCTCGCTCCTCCCCGATGGAACTACCTTTGAGGGGTCGATCCTAGGACATGTGCCTACCTTGAAATTTGAAGATTAGGACCTCATGGATAGCGAGAAGTTCCCACACTTAGAGATAGCGAACATGATGAAACAGAATATGGAGGGGCTAGTGAGCACATTAGAACCATGAAAATGGATGCGTGGTGTGGAAAAGGCCGGGTTGCTTCATCTGATATGGATACCACATTTTCATCATGCACCAATCACCATTTTCATCATCAGACAGCTAATTTTCCTGGTGCATGATGGGTACTTATGACTGGAGTAGCCTATTCTCATCATGGTGGATCTCATCCATAGAATTTATTGGCTTCCCTATAAGGGAAGGGACCCCACGACGATAGTAGGAAAAAACATGGATTTGGCTCTCGTGGAAGCCATGAAGACAAAATATAAGCTGGAAAAGAAAAAGAGGGGTTATGACATCACCAGTATCAAGGATAAGGGGGTGCGCGTAGCCACCCAACTCCTCACTGGTAAGATAATGAGAAAATGTTGCACCGAAGAAGTACCAGTGCCAGTGATTGCATTGGCCGAACAATGCACCGAGGGGGTCCAGTTCAATTGGGCCAAGTTCCTCTGCGAATAATTCTCACTCAACTGTCAAGAGGCCTAGGAGCAGGGTAAGACCTTCTACTACCCATGGTTTCTCTTGTCCATCTTGCTGGTAGCGGGAGAACTATTGGAGGATAGTTAGTTCCCGAGCATTGAGTATGACATACGAGATGCCATGAAGTACGCCTTGCTCTGGGCTAGCAAGGACATGAAGCAGATTCACGATATAAATATTTTCTGGGTGATCATGGAGGTGAGCATCCGGATGTGGATTAATAGGAGGTTGCGCCTATCCCCCATGGTGCAAAACAGTCTGCAGAGTTTTGCAGACTTCAAGGCAGACATGCACAACATCTACATCCGGGTGCGAAAAGATTGGTGCTCCCATTCATCGCCACTGACGATGCGATCTTTACAGTGTTAGAGACATGGCTTCCCAAGTGGCGCGCCTTGGATTTGGCAAAGTTGGAAAAGGTGGCAACATAGAAAAGGAAGGATGAGGCCAAGTTGTGCATCACATAGCTGGACAAGAAAAGGAAAAACAAAAAAGTAGCAGCCGAGGTAAGGGAAATTTGTGAAGTGGCACAGGCAGCCGCGGAGCAAAACAAGGCCATCAAAGCAGCGCAGACAACCGTAGCAAAAACAGGGGAGGGTCAAGCAACATCCTCAGGACAGGAGGTAGAGGACATAGACCTTGCAAGAGAGGGCACAGACCTAGGAACCACTTCAACCCAACTCAAATGGTCGTGTGTCCCAGAGAGGTCGAGTCCACGGAAAAAGGTCAAGGCCTTGAAGCTGGCCATCAACCAGATCACATTAATTGAAGGAGACCTCTATGACATCGGTGAGACAGTTTACAATGTCACTAAAGAAGCACTCCAAGAAGTTATGATGGAGCAACAAACTATGTTGGGGGCCTTAAGGGTGCAACTGCAGGAACTACAGGTGTGGCCCTCGCAGGAAGGTACCTTGTCCACCTATGTCGTAGCAGGTACATCAACAGCAGAACAGATGCTACGCGTAAGGATGGCAATACCATAGTGTTACCAGAAGAAGCGCTAGCAGTAGCGAATGAGATCGACAGAGCTGCAGTTGGCAGGATCAAAGGAATTAGCCTCAATTTCGCTGCCCTTCCATGAGAAACATTGTACCAACTGCAGGATGGAATAATAGTAGAACTTCGCGCCAGCGAGGGCCGCATGATACGTGTTCTGAGTGAGCAAAAGATAAACATCGAACAACTCAGCCTGCAGCGTGGTGTCTCATAGAATCAACAGTTGGAACAGGTGGTAGGTGACGCTTGAGCTGGCCATCCCAGTAGATCTACCAGTAGCAAAACGGATCCACAAGTTGGCAATCAGCGTTCGCGAAGCCAGAGAAGAAATGACAAAGGTTCAACAGGAGCTGAATCTTCAAATCGCCGAGTTGTAGTTGAAGGCACAACCTTCCACTCCCTCGAAAGTCAGAGAACAGTGCACTAGCACTATCCAAACAAGGTTGGAAGAAATTGGACGTGTAATATAAGACTGTACGGTATGTTGGAACAAGAATTTATGGTCCTCACATCTTTGCAGGAGGACCCCAACATACAATGCTTGGAAACAGAGGCGCGCGAACTTCAGGAGTAGTACGACAATGTTTGAGGAACTGCGCAGACAGTAGTCCTCACTCAACGACTTGTGAAGATGCAGCAAGCTAAGGCACTGAAGGAGAAGGTGTATGCGGTGCGACAGAAAGAAGCAGTTCTCAAAGTGCACGTCCAACCATGGATTGACGAAGCCTTCACCATCACAGCAGATATCAAAGGCAAGCTCGCACATATGTAGGGGATGTACGCACTAAGGCAGGGATTTTCTCCTAACAAAGAGGCTTCTAAAGAGCGCATGAAGCAGGTCCAGCAAACCACAGAGTAGTGCACTGTGGACCTCCAAGCAGTTCGAGACCAGTTGGAGGGATTCCGTGCCAAGATTGCTGCATCGATAGAGTGACTCGAGGACGAGTCACAATGTTTGTGTTGGGGGCCTATTGGGCATGGAATCCCCCCACAACATGTTTTGGGGCTCAAATCCTAAGTTTTGGTCAAATAATGTTGTAAGACTCTGTGAATTGCAGGCGCGGAGCGTGAAATGAAGGTTGAGTCATAGGATTGTCCGCCCTAAAGTTTTGTAATGTAATTTAATGTCATGTAGGCCTACCCATGGTCCACGGACCATGGGATTGTATAAATAGAGCGAGGCTCCAAGTTGTAAAGATAATTAGAGAATGAATGGGTTGATGTAATGATCTAGTAGTGGATAGAGAAGAAGTCTAAGTGTCTTGGGTCGTAGTAGTAGGAAGAGGCTCTGCAGCTGAGTGCACAAAGGCCTGGTAGAGTCTGCAACTGAGTTCGCGGGCCCCTGCAGCTGAATGCATAGGGCAGAGTCGAGTCTATAACCCGTGAAGAAGAATAATAAAGAGAATTTTAATTCCAAATACTGTGCATCTGCTTTTGTATTACTTTCTATGCATTTATATTGTTTTGATTATCGCGTACACTTATATGAATATTGAAAACTATTAAGAATGATTGGGCTCATACAGATAAGTTAAGTAATCAGATAATATCGGGTTAATATTGAGAGACTTGGGTAATAACATGGATCGCACCTCATGCAGGGCTACGTGAAGGTATCATTGCAGGCTGCGAGGTACTGATAGGTGTGTATAGCGACATGTGCGCAGGGTGAAACCGCGGACCACCGAAAAACCCATCAGACATCTCTAGGGTGTGGAAACCTAGTTCTAGCACCCTTCCATACTACTTTAGGTGAGACCTTAGTCTGTGCTCCGCGGACTGTTGCTGAAAGGGCCAGTAGTATCGGGATTTGTTTGGCTAAATCATCTCTGAACCTAGGTTAGGCCCCTATAAACCAACAGATTCTGGGGCTGAAGAAGCGTATATTTTTTTCTGACAGGAAAAATAGTGGGTCAAAGTCTGATATGGGTGCTCTATCTGATGCCTTGATGATTACAGTCTAATGATGCTCTATCTGATGCTCTATCTGATGTTGATGATTACAGTCTAATGATATGCTTTGTTCATTAATTTTTATTTGAATGAAAAAGATGCCTTGACTAATGACTTGTTAACAATGCACAGGTAGCTCAGGTTTAGGGGGAGCATTAGCCTTCACACACATTCTGCATTATTGGCATTACGATTGCTGAGTCCAGCTATGGCTTCAGATATTTATACCATTTGTTGCTTAAGTCATGTAAAAGTCTAGGGCGTTATATGACTTCTGATACATTTGAATGAGTCCTATTGGACAAATGATGTAATTTGTATCCTCACTTTGCATGGAATGGATGATGTAATATTTATTGTATTTTTGTTATATATAAACAATTGGTATAACTCCACTTGGTTAGGTGGATGAGTCAAATTTGGTGTATCCCCACTTGGTTGGGAGATTGATGTATGTATGAGTCATTGGTGATAGGAAGGTCATACTCACTTAGTTGAGTTATAGAGTCATTCTTTTGAAAAAATATTTTTTTGCAGACTTTGTATGTGCTCAGGTGGAGCATGGACCTTGCATGCATGGTTTAGTGCATCTTAGCATGTATAAAGGGGGAGCTTCATCAGAGAATTCAACATGTACACAGGGGGAGCATGGACAACATAATGTATGTCAAAAGGGGAGAATATCTTGGTCCACCCTTTGCCCTTGATGTCAAAGTGGGAGAGTGTCTTGGTGTTGTTGTTTCCATCAAGTCCAATCGGGGAGATTGTTGGCATTATGATATAGGTGTTGTCCTTGATGGAAACTCACAGAGATGACAGTTCACAGTTCAACATGTTAACAACAAAGAATTACAGATCAGACTCTAGAGATTGAATAAAGAGAGGTATACGCAGTTCACTTTGTCAAAGAAGTGCATACACACGGGAACACATAACAAAAAGAGTGTATATGAATACATGCACTTTCACAGAGGGAAAAGCATGTATGGGATGGAAAATCAAGGTTTTGGTCCAAGGTATTTGGTCCATGGTATTGACCCTAGGTATTTGGTCCAAGGTATTGGTCCTAAGTGTTTTGGTCCAAGGTATTGACAAAGGGCCTAAAGCTATATAAGGAGGAGAAGATCATGAGGCCAAGCGTGCAAGCAATAAGATTCTAAGGAATACTTCTATCTGAAGTAAATTTTATGTTGCAAGGTTATGTTTGAGACTAGATCTGAAATATTCATGTGCACCTTGAGTTCAATATTGGATAAGGATCATGAAACCTGAAATGAATTATTCTTGAATGATCTGATATTGGTTGAGACTAGATTTGATGTTTTGCGCCTATTTTATTCATTATCTATCATGATCTGGGTTTGTCTAAAGTCTGGAAATGCAGCGAAGTTCTGAGTCAATATTTGCAGATATGTATGTTGGTTCGTCTCGGCCAAAGAGCATATACATGCAGGTTCTGTTCTTTCAAGTAGCGTATACAAAATAAAATCTTCTTTTTCAGATCTGACTGATCTATCTGATCAAATTATGCTATTTTACTGTTGTTTTTCAATGAAGTCTTCTTAGATCTGAATGCATAAGGAGGCTGGCATTTGATTGATTGATTGTATAAGTGAGAAGAAGTGATCTTTGTCCCTGCCTGTGTAAAGCTCTGTAAGTTGAGAGTAGATATCTAGTATATTGCTAGTTGGTACAAACTTGATCCAAAAGTTTATGTTTGCAGTAGTTTTGAAGGTATACGCAGGTTTGATTAATGGAATTAGTGTATATACACAGTTTGGGTTCAACCAAGTAGCGTATATACTCTAATGCATGATTTTTGAGGTTACCACTGGTTTTGAATGATGATGCAGGGTTCTAAGTTTAGCATAGTGTTCTGGTGTCAGTGATTTGATTGTTTAGATTAATTTAATGTTGGTTGATACAATTTAAGTTTAAAAAGTTTTTGATGGGTCTAGTATGAAAATTGGATGAAACGTGGCCTTTAGATTGTGGTGTTGTGATCCAAGAGTATCCAATTTAAAAATTCATGAAATGTGGTCCCTGGAGGAAGAAAGAAGGTCATAGCCTTCTGTAGGTTGGTACCTATGTACTAGAAAACATATTGGCTAGTACAAGAGCTAGGGGGTTGCAGCTCCATTCCAGTAGAAGCTCGAAAACGAGAGAAGGTTGTAGCTTTCTGCAGATGGGTGCCTGCGCACTAGTATGAGTCTGCACCATATTGTAAATAGATTTTCTTATTATTAAAAGAACACAGAGATGACAGCAGCTGGTGATTTTCACCCACATTGGGTTTCCACCTTAAATCTTGGTGTTCATGTGTGTTGCTTATGTGTGATGCTTTATTATTCTTTTACTGCACTTTCTAATAAGTTACTGGTGTACTGGCTTAAGATCAACACATGATAAATTGTCTAAATCATAATTTCTCTGGATATACGTTGATTTCTTTAATCATAGTTGCATGTACACACTAGTTCACTTCACTGAAGTAGCGTATATAAATCTGTTTGGGAAATAAAATTATTCATCTGATAATACTGATTTACCCCCCTCTCAGTATTATTTCCAACAATTAGTATCAGAGCAAGGTCCTTCAGAAGAAGCTTGATCGCTTGAAGGGAGATCCATCAAGATGAATAATCATGAAAGCATGGGATCCATCAAACCGCCAATATTCGATGGAAGCAACTTTGTTTATTGGAAAATAAGAACCACAACCTATCTAAAATCTCTTGGAACAGATGTATGGAAAATTTTGGAAGGAGGAGGTATATTTCCAACAGTAATTCCTACAGACACAGTAGGTAAAAAGCAATATGAAACCAATGCCAAAGCTATCAATATTTTATTGGAAAGTTTGTCACAATCAGAGTTTGTCAAAGTCATGCAGATCAAATCAACCAAAGAGATATGGGACAAAATCATTCAGAGCTACGAAGGAGACTCTCATGTAAAACATGCTAAGCTTCAAACTCTCAAAATTCAGTATGAAACTCTTAAGATGCATAGTGATGAGAGTATAGCTAGTTACTTCTTACGTATAGATGAGGTTGTTAATTGTATGAAGAATATGGGTGAAGAAATAAATGAAGTTACCTTAGTTGAGAAAACTTTGAGATCCTTGTCTGCTAAATTTGGATCAAAAGTGTCTACCATAGAAGAAAAACAGGATCTGCCGAATATCGCTATGACATATCTTCACAGGATCCTAACTACTTTTGAGTGAGAAAAGGAGGTCCATCATATATGACAGAAGCCACATTTAAAGCCTCAGCAAAAGGAAAATAAAAGGAAGAACACAATGAATCAGGACAGATTTCAGAAGAATAAGATGAGGTAAATTTTGTCATGAAGCTTCAACGGGGTTTTGGAAGGTTCAGAGGTAAGCTACCTTTCAAATTATTTTTTTGTGGTAGTCGGTCATTATGCTGCCAAATGTCCTCATAAAGATAAATATGAAAAAAGAAAGGAATATGCAAAAGGGAATAGAAAACAAGTTGTGAATAGGAGTTACCATACTGATGAAGATAGCGATGGTTTATCTAATAGTGATGAAGATGAAACTGGACAAGATTACAAACTTCTCATGGCTTATGATAGTGATGATTTTTGGAATAGTTTAGAGGAGGATAGTGATGGTTTATCTAATAGTGATGAAGATGAAACTGGACAAGATTACAGACTTCTCATGGCTTATGATAGCGATGATTTTTGGAATAGTTTAGAAGAGGATAGTGATGGTTTATCTAATAGTGATGATTATAGACTTCTCATGGCTTATGGCGATGATGATTTTTGGGATGCTTTAGAAGAGGAAAACTTTCATGAAGAAATCTCTAAAGTAAAAATCTATTTAGAATAAAAAATATGATCATAGATACCTTAACATACCAACTTGCTGAAAAAGAAAAACTCAATGAAAAACTAGAATGTGAAATTGTGGGTCTAAGAAAAGATCTTGAGAAAACAAAATCTCTCAATCTTAGATTTGCTAAAGGATCAGAAACTTTAAATGAAATTATCAAAGTATAATGTTCTCCTCTGATAAAGACACGTCATGGATATACTGAAGAACCATCTCAATCACAGAAGTCGTCAACCTCCACCAAAATCTATCTTGATGCTCCAAGGATGAATATCAAGAGAAGCCACAACCAACCTCAGGAAAATCATACTCCATTTGCTCCAAAGATGAACATCAATAGAAACTGCAATCAACATGTAAATAGATTCGATAGTCGTAGAAACTTCTTTAATGGGCAATTTTTTTCATGTCATAATTTTGGGCACAAAGCTACTTAATGCGTTGCTTACAAAACCATCATGACTAGAGAAGCACAAAATCAAAGGAATGTAATAGGGATCAAGATAAGTTCCTATAATAACTTTTCTCCTCTTGAAAATGAAATAGAATGCTCAATCTGTAACAACTTTGGTCATGAAGAATCTAAATGTAGGAGAAAATTTCGGCAAACACCTCAAAAGGAGCAAACGCCATTAAATCCCAAGATATGGAGAAGGAAAGAATATCAAACAGAAAGATGTGGTATAACCTTGTATGTAGAAGGACAATAAAATTAGTGGTACATTGATAGTGGACACTCCAAACACATGACAGGTGACAAAGAGAAACTTCACTCATATAATGCCTTAGAAAATGAAAAGAATGTCTCATTTGGAAATGACACTCCAGCTATCATAAAAGGTAAAGGTTCTGTTTTCTTGAAAGAAAAGGTTAAAGCTGGAAATGTTATGTATGTAGATGGTTTAAAGCATAACCTATTGAGTGTCAGTCAAATGTGTGATCAAGGAAATGAAGTGGTGTTTCGATCAAATGAATGTGTTATTCATGAACTTGATACAGGAGAGACCGTGATCAAAGGTACAAAAACTCCAAACAACTTTTACATACTCAAAGGAGGACAACAATAGTGCTATATAAGCAAAAATAATGAAAACTGGCTGTGACATATAAGATTGGGACATCTAAGCTTTTCTCAAATAAGAAAAGCATGCAGACTCAAGGCTGTTCATGATCTTCCATATATCAACATCCCAGAAAATACAATATGCAAACCATGTCAAATCTGTAAGCAAACTAGAGTTCACTTCATGGAAAAAGAAGGGTCAGCTAGTAAGCCGCTTGAGCTTGTCCACACTGATTTATGTTGACCAACAAGGAAAAAGTCAACTCGTGGAGAAGAATACTTTATTTTGTTCATTGATGATTTTTCCAGAATGTGTTGGATAGGTCTTCTAAAGCATAGAGTTGAAGCATTCGAAAAGTTCCAAGCCTTAAAATCTTTGGCTGAAAATGAATCAGATCGAAAAATAAAATGCCTCAGATCTGATCGAGGAGGGGAATTTATATAGGATGAATTCTTTGACTTTTGTGAAAAACATGGAATAAAAAGGAAATTCTCCACTGCAAGAACTCCTCAGCAAAATGGTGTGGTAGAAAGGATAAACAGAACAATTCAACAAATGGCTCGAGCTTGCTGGATGAATCTGGAACACCTGCAACCTTCTGGGGTGAAGCTGTATTCGCTTCCGTGACTATTCTCAACAAAGGAAATGTTCGGGTAAATAGCACTCAAACTCCACATGTACTTTGGTATTGTAAGACTCCTACTGTAAAATACTTTAAAGTTTTTGGAATGAAATGTTATATCAAAATGACTGATGAAAAACTTTGTAAGTTTGAACCTAGAGCAGATGAAGGTATTCTTCTTGGTTATTCTTCCATAGGTAAAGGATATAAATGTTATAATAAAAGATTTTGTAAAAATGTTGAAAGAATTGATGTTGTAGTTGATGAAACATGCAGAAATCCAAAACAGATAAAATCAACAGAAGATTATGACAATGAGGAAGATGGGGATTACTCTTCCACATCAAATCAAAATTATATTGAATAAGAAACCAATGAAGCACCAGAAGAAGGTATAATGGTAGAAGAAAAGACTTTGTCTAGGTATGTTCAAAGAAATCATCCATAAACTCAAATTTTAGGGGAAAAGGAGGCAGGTGTACAGAGAAGAAGAACTATTACAGGGACCTCAAGCTATCTAGCATTACTATCCTCCAGTGAACCTCAAAATGTAAATGAAGCATGCGAAGATGAATGTTGGGTCAAGGCAATGGATGAAGAACTTGAGAAATTTGAAAAGAATGATACTTGGGAATTAGTTCCTAGACCTCATGATAAAAATATTATAGGAACTAAATGGATATTCAAGGACAAGCTAAATGAAAATGGGTAAGTCATTAGAAACAAGGCCATACTTGTTTGTAAAGGGTATTCTCAACAAGAAGTTATAGGTTTTGAAGAAACTTTTGCACCTGTTGCCGGACTTGAAGCCATAAGGATATTTCTTGCTCTTTCCATCTTTCAGAAATTCATAAGTATACCAAATGGATGTAAAATCAGCCTTCTTTAATGGACATTTAGAAGAAGAAGTTTATATTGAATAGCTAGAAGGATTCATTCTTGGAAATGATGCAAAACTTGTATGCAGACTCAAAAAGGCTCTCTATGGTCTGAAACAAGCTCCAAGGGCATGGTATTACCACCTTAACAAATATCTACACCAACAAGGTTTTACAAAAGATTCTGTAGATAGAAATCTATATACAAAGATTGAAACAGATAAATTGCTAATTATTATTGTTTATGTTGATGATAACATTTTTGGTAGCAATGAAGAATCCATGAGTCATAATTTTTCTTCAGTAATGCAACAAGAATTTGAAATGTCCTTTCTTGGTGAACTTACCTATTTTCTTGGTCTACAATTTCAACAAACTAAAGATGGTATTCTTCTTTCACAAACCAAATATGTCAACCAGACCTTGAAAAGGTATGGAATGGAAGATTCCACACCTGTATGTACCCCAATGGTAACATGATGCAGTATCAGCTCAATTGATGAATTAGCAGCAGTACATCAACCAACTTACAGATCCATGATTGGTTGTCTGCTTTATCTAATAGGTACCCAACCTGACATCATGCATGCAGTAGGAATAATTGGAAGATTCCAAGAAAATCCAAAGGAATCACACCTTCAGGAAGTCAAAATAATTTTCAAATATCTTCAAGGAACTCAAGACTTTGGACTATGGTATCCTAGACATGCAGATCTTACTCTTCATGCATATACAAATGCAGATTGGGCAGGAAGTGTTGATGATAGAAAAAGCACTAGTGGTGGTGAATTCTATATGGGTTCCAGTTTAGTGTCTTGGTTCAACAAGAAATAAAGTTCAATTTCTTTATCTACAGCTAAAGCACAATATGTGGCTATTGCACACAACTACTTTGGATGATGCAAACTTTGTAAGACATTCAGATCACATGTACTCCACCCATCTCCATTCTATGTGATAATATAAGTGCCATTAGTATTTAAAAGAATCTAGTCGTGCACTCCAAGACCAAGCACATACCCATCAAGTACCATTTTCTGCATGAAAAAGTGCTTGAACAAAAGGTCAAATTGGAGTATGTTCCCTCCAAAGAATAGGTTGTTGATATATTCACTAAACCACTGCCCAGAGAAACATTTGAATATCTCAAACAAAAGCTGGCAGTAGTTGCTGCATCATCCTGCTATTAAATATAGTTTTTCAGAGAAAGGTTATTATATGCGTGTTTCATGAAGTATAGTCACATATACATGTGAGTTTCTGTGGCTGAAGAAGCGTATATGTTTTTTCGATAGGAAAAACAATGGGTTAGACTCTGATATGGGTGCTCTGTATGATGTTGATGATTACAATCTAACGATAAGCTTTGTTCATTAATATTTATCTGACTAACAAATATGCCTTGATTAATGACTTGTTAACAATGCATAGGTAGCACAGGTTCAGGGGGAGCATTATCCTTCACACTCATTCTGCATTGTTGGCATTATGGTTGTTGAGTCTAGCTATGGCTTCTGATATTTATACCATTTTTTTCTTAAGTCATGTAAAAGTCTAGGGTGTGATATGACTTCTCATACATTTGAACGAGTCCTATTGGACAAATGATGTAATTTGTATCCCCACTTTGCATGGGATGGATGATGTAATATTTATTGTATTTCTGTCATGTATAAACAATTGGTATATTCCCACTTGGTTGGGTGGATGAGTCAAATTTGGTGTATCCCTACTTGGTTGGGAGATTGATGTATGTATGAGTCATTGGTGATAAGAAGGTCATACTCACTTAGTTGAGTTATAGAGTCATTCTTTTGAGAAAGTATTTTTTTGCAAACTCTGCATGTCCTCAGGGGGAGCATGGACCTCGCATGGACAGCTTAGTCAATCTCAGCATGTAGAAAGGGGGAGCTTCATCAGAGAATTCATCATGTACATAGGGGGAGCATGGACAACATAATGTATGTCAAAAGGGGAGAATATCTTGGTCCACCCTTTGCCCTTGATGTCAAAGGGGGAGAGTGTCTTGGTGTTGTTGTTTCCATCAAGTCCAAAGTGGGAGATCATTGGCATTATGATATAGGTGTTGTCCTTGATGGAAACTCACATAGATGACAGTTCACAGTTTGACAGGTTAACAACAAAGGATTACAGATCAAACACCATAGATTGAAGAAAGAGATGTATATGTTGGTTCACTTTGTCAAAGAAGCATATACATGCGAGAACACAGAACAAAAAGAGCGTATACGTGTACACATACTTTCACAGAAGGAAAAACACACATTGGATGTAAAATCAAAGTTTTGGTCCAAGGTATTTGGTCCATGGTATTGACCCTAAGTATTTGGTCCAAGGTATTGGTCGTAAGTGGTTTTGGTCCAAGGTATTGACAAAGGGCCTAAAGCCATATAAGGAGGAGAAGATCATGAGGCCAAGCATGCAAGCAATAAGATTCTAAGGAATAATTCTATCTAAAGTGTATTTTAAGTTGCAAGGTTATGTTTGGGACTAGATATGAAATATTCATGTGCACCTTGAGTTCAATATTGGATAAGGATCATGAGACCTGAAATGACTTATTCTTGAATGATCTGATATTGGTTGAGACTAGATCTAATGTTTTACGCCTGTTTTATTCATTATCTATCATGATCTAGGTTTGTCTGAAGTCTGGAATTGCAGCAAAGTTTTGAGTCAATATTTGCAGATCTATATGCAGGTTCGTTTCAGCCAAAGAGCATATACACGCAAGTTCTATTATTTCAAGTAGTGTATACAAAAGAAAAGCTTCTTTTTTCAGATATCACTGATCAAATTTTGTTGTTTTACAACTAGCTGTCAACGAAGTCTTCTTAGATATGAATGTAAAAATGAATGCATAAGGAGGTTGGCATTTGATTTATTGATTGTATAAGTGAGAAGAAGTGATCTCTATCCCTACCTGTGTAAAGCTCTATAAGTTGATAGTATATATCCAGTATATTGCTGGTTGGTACAAACTTGATTCAAAAGTTTATGTTTGCAGTAGTTTTGAAGGTATACACAGGTTTTGATGAACAAAAGTAGCATAAACACACAGTTTGGGTTCAGCCAAGTAGCGTATACACTCTAATGCATGATTTTTTAGGTTACCATTGGTTCTGAATGATGATGCAGGGTTATGGGTTTAGCATAGTGTTCTGGTGTCAATGATCTGATTGTTCAGATTAACTGAATGTTGGTTGATGCATTTTAAGTTTAAAAAAAAATTGATGGGTCCAGTATGAAAATTGGATGAAACAAGTTCTTCAGATTGTGGTGTTGTGATCTAGGAGTATCCAGTCTGAAAATTCATGAAACATGGTCCTTGGAGGAAGAAAGAAGGTTGTAGCCTTCTGTAGGTCAGCGCCTATGTACTAGAAAACATAATGGCTAGTACAAGAGCTAGGGGGTTGCAGCTCCCTTCCAGTAGAAGTTGGAAAACGAGAGAAGGTTGTAGCCTTCTGCAGGTGGGTGCATGCGTACTGGTATGAATCTACACCAGTACAAGATTGTAAATAGATTTTCTTATTATTAAAAGAAGACAGAGACGACAGTAGCAGGTGGTTTTCACCCACATTGGCTTTCCACCTTAAATCTTGGTGTTCATGTGCGTTGCTTATGTGTGATGCTTTATTCTTCTTTCATTGCACTATCTAATAATTTACTAATGTATTGGTTTAAGACCAACACATGATAAATTGTCTAAATCATAAGTTCTTTGGATATACGCTGGTTTCTTTAATCGCAATTATGTGTACACACTAGTTCACTTCACTGAAGTAGCGTATATAAATCTGTTTGGGAAATAAAATTATTGATTTGAAAATACTAATTCACCTCCCTCTCAGTGTTATTTCCAACAATTGGTATCAGAGCCAAGTCCTTCAGAAGAAGCTTGATCGCTTGAAGGGAGATCCATCAAGATGAATAACCATGAAAGCATGGGATCCATCAGACCACCAATCTTCGATGGGAGCAACTTTTTTTATTGGAAAATAAGAACCATAGTCTATCTACAATCCCTTGGAACAAATGTCTGGGAAATTGTGGAAGGAGGATATACATTTCCAACAATAATTCCTATAGACACTGCTGGTAAAAAGCAATATGAAACCAATGCCAAAGTTGTCAATACTTTATTGGGAAGTTTGTCACAATCAGAGTTTGTCAAAGTCATGCAACTCAAATCATCCAAAAAGATATGGGACAAAATCGTTCAGAGCTACGAAGGAGACTCTCAGGCAAAATGTGCTAAGATTCAAACTCTCATAATTCAGTATGATACTCTTAAGATGCATAGTGATGAGAGTATAGCTAGTTACTTCTTATGTAAAGATGAGGTTGTTAATTATATGAGAATGTGGGTGAAGAAATAAAGGAAGTTACCTTAGCTGAGAAAAATTTGATATCCTTGTCTGCTAAATTTGAATCAAAAGTGTCTGCCATAGAAGAAAAATATGATCTGCAGAATATCACTATGACACAACGTCATGGAATCTTGACTGCTTTTGAGATGAGAAAAGGAGGTCCATCAGATATGAGATAAGCCACATTTAAAGCTTCAGCAAAGGAAAATAAAAGGAAGAACACAATGAATCAGGATACATTTTAGAAGAAGAAGATGAGGTAAATTTTGTCAAGAAGCTTCAACGGGGTTCTGGAAGGTTCAGAGGTAAAATACCTTTCAAATGCTTTGCTTGTGGCAAAGTCAGTCATTATGCTGTCAGATGTCCTCATAAAGATAAATATGAAAAAGGAAAGGAATATGCAAAAGGGAATAGGAAACAAGTTGTGAATAGAAGGAGTTACTATACTCATGAAGATAGCGATGGTTTATCTAATAGTGATGAAGATGAAACTGGACAAGATTACAAACTTCTCATGGCTTATGATAGTGATGATTTTTGGAATAGTTTAGAAGAGGATAGTGATGGTTTATATAATAGTGATGATTATAGACTTATCATGGCTTATGACGATGATGATTTTTGGATGCTTTAGAAGAGGAAAAATTTCATGAAGAAATCTCTAAAATCAAAATCTATTTAGAAGAAAATAATATGATCATAGATACCTTGACATACCAACTTGTTGAAAAAGAAAAACATAATGAAAAACTAGAATGTGAAATTGTGGGTCTAAGAAAAGATCTTGAGAAAACAAAATCTCTCAATCTTAGATTTGCTAAAGGATCAGAAACTTTAAATGAAAATATCAAAGCACACCGTTCTCCTCTAATAAAGACAGGTCTTGGATATAATGAAGAATTATCTCAATCACAGAAACCGTCAACCTCCACTAAAAGCTATCTCGATGTAGCAAAGCCCAGTGAACAATATGATAATCATTAGCAAAGGCATAAAGCTGATCACCAGGTAAATCATACTCAATTTTCTCCAAGGATGAATATCAACAGAAGCCACAACCAACCTCAGGCAAATCACATCCAATTTTCTCCAAAGATGAATTTAAATAGAAACTACAATCAACAGGTAAATAGATTCGGTAGTCGTAGAAACTTCTTTAATGGGCAATGTTTTTCATGTCATAATTTTGGGCACAAAGCTGCTCAATGTGTTGCTTACAAAACCATCATGACTAGAGAAGCACGAAATCAAAGGAATGTAACAGGGATCAAGAGAAGTTCCTATAATAACTCTTCTCCTCTAGAAAATGAAATAGAATTCTCAATATGTAACAACTTTGGTCATGAAGAATTTGAATGCAGAAGAAAATTTCGACAAACACCTCAAAAGGATCAAATTCCATTAAATCCCAAGATATGGAGAAGGAAAGAATCTCAAACAGAAAGATGTGGTATAGCCTTGTATGCAGAAGGACAAGAAAATCAGTGGTACATCGACAGTGGATGCTCCAAACACACGACAGGTGACAAAAAGAAACTTCACTCACATGATGCCTTAGAAAATGAAAAGAATGTCTCATTTGGAAATGACACTCTAGCTGTCATAAAAGGTAAAGGTTATGTTTTCTTGAAAGAAAAGGTTAAAGCTGGAAATGTTATGTATGTAGATGGTTTAAAACATAACCTTTTAAGTGTCAGTCAAATGTGTTATCAAGGAAATGAAGTGGTGTTTCGATCAAACGGATGTGTTGTTTGTGAGGTTGATACAAGAGAGACTATGATCAAAGGTACAAGAACTCCAAACAACTTATACATACTCAAAGGAGGACAACAACAATGCTATCTAGGCAAAAATGATGAAAACTGGTTGTGGCATAGAAGATTGGGACATCTAAGCTTTTCTCAAATAAGAGAAGCATGCAAACTCAAGGATGTTCATGATCTTCTAGATATCAGCATCCTAGAAAATACAATATGCAAACCATGTCAAATCAGTAAGCAAACCAGAGTTCACTTCATGGAAAAATAAGGGTCATCTAGTAAGCCTCTTGAACTTGTCCATACTAAATTATGTGGACCAACAAGGAAAAAGTCACCTCGTAGAGAGGAATACTTTATTTTTTTCTTTGATGATTTTTCTAGATATCAGCATTCGAAAAGTTCCAAGCCTTCAAAGATTTGGTTGAAAATGAATTAGATCGAAAAATCAAATGCCTCATATCTAATCAAGGAGGGGAATTTATATCAGATGAATTCTTTGACTTTTGTGAACAAAAAGCAATAAAAATGCAATTCTGCACAACAAGAACTCCTCAACAAAATGGTGTGGTAGAAAGTATGAAAATAACAGTTCAACAAATGGCTCGAGCTATGCTAGATGAATCTAGAACGCCTGCAACCTTTTGGGGTGAAGTTGCATTCGTTGTCGTGACTATTCTCAACAAATCAAATGTTCGGGTAAATAGCACTCAAACTCCACATGAACTTTGGTATGGTAAGGCTCCTACTATAAAATACTTTAAAGTGTTTGGAAGCAAATGTTATATCAAAAGGACTGATGAAAAACTTGGTAAGTTTGAACCCAGAGCAGATGAAGGTATTCTTCTTGGTTATTCTTCCAGAAGGATATAAATGTTATAATAAAAGACTTGGGAAAATTGTTGAAAGCATTGATGTTGTAGTTGATGAAGCATGCAAAAATCCAAAACAGATAAAATCAATAGAAGATTATGACAATGAGGAAGATGGGGATTACTTTCCCACATCAAATCAAAATTATATTGAAGAAGCAACCAATGAAGCCCCAGAAGAAGATATAATGGTAGAAGAAAAGACTCCGTCCAGGTATGTTCAGAAAAATCATCCAAAAACTCAAATTTTAGGGGAAAATGAGGCAGGTGTACAGACAAGAAGAACTATTACAAGGACCTAAAGCTATCTAGCATTACTATCCTCCACTGAACCTCAAAATGTAAATGAAGCTTGCAAAGATGATTGTTGTGTCAAGGCCATGGATGAAGCACTTGAGAAAATTGAAAAGAATGATACTTTGGAATTAGTTCCTAGACATCATGATAAAATTATTATAGGAACTAAATGGATATTCAAGAACAAGCTGAATGAAAATGGAGAAGTCATTAGAAACAAGGCCAGACTTGTTCATAAAGGGTATGCTCAACAAGAAGGTATAGATTTTGAAGAAACTTTTGCACCTGTTGCTAGACTTGAAGCCATAAGGATGTTTCTTTCTCTTTCCATCTTTCAGAAATTCAAACTATACCAAATGGATGTAAAATCAACCTTCCTTAATGGAGATTTAGAAGAAGAAGTTTATATTGAACAACCAGAAGGATTCATTCTTGGAAATGATGCAAAACTTGTATGCAGACTCAAAAAGGCTCTCTATGGTATGAAAGAAGCTCCAAAGGCCTAGTATTACTGCCTTGACAAATATCTACACCAAAAAGGTTTTAAAAAAGGTTCTGCAGATAGCAATCTATATACAAAGATTGAAACTGATAAATTGGTGATTATTATTGTTTGTGTTGATGATGTCATTTTTGGTAGCAATGAAGAATCCATGAGTCAGAATTTTTCTTCGGTAATGCAGCAAGAATTTGAAATGTCCTTGCTTGGCAAACTTACCTATTTTATTGGTCTACAAGTTCAACAAACTAAAGATGGTATTTTTCTTTCACAAACCAAATATCTCAAACAGATCTTGAAAAGGCACGGAATGGAAGATTTCAAGCCTATATGTACCCCAATGGTAACAAGATGCAGTCTTAGCTCAAATGATGAATCAACAATAGTACATCAATCAACTTACAGATCCATGATTGGCAGTTTGCTTTATCTAACACGTACCCGATCTAACATCATGCATGCAGTAGGAATAGTTGGAAGATTCCAAGAAAATCCAAAGGAATCACACGTTCAGGTAGTCAAAAGAATTTTCAAATATCTTCAAGGAACTCGGGACTTTGGACTATGGTATCCCAGAGATGCAGATCTTACTCTTCATGCATATATAGATGCGGATTTGGCAGGAAGTGTTGATGATAGAAAAAGCACTAGTGGTGGTGCATTCTATATGGGTTTGAGGTTAGTGTCTTGGTTCAACAAGAAACAAAGTTCAATTTCTTTGTCTATAGTTGAAGCACAATATGTAGCTATTGCATCTTGCTGCACACAACTACTTTTGATGATGCAAACTTTGCAAGACATTCAGATCACATGTACTCCACCCATCTCCATTCTATGTGATAATACAAGAAGTGCCATCAATATTTAAAAGAATCCAGCCATGCACTCCAAGACTAAGCAGATACCCATCAAGTACCATTTTCTCCGTGAACAAGTGCTTGAACAAAAAGTAAAATTGGAGTATGTTCCCTCCAAAGAATAGGTTTCTGATATATTCACTAAACCACTACTCAGAGAAACATTTGAATATCTCAGAAAAAAGATGGGAGTAGTTGCTACATCATCCTACTATTAAATCCATTTTTTCAGAGAAAAGTTGTTATATGTGTGTTACATGAAGTATAGTCATGTATACACGCGAGTTTTTGTGGCTAAAGAAGCGTATATGTTTTTCTAACAGGAAAAATAGCGGGTCAAACTCTGATATGGGTGCTCTGTCTGATGTTGATGATTACAGTCTAACGAAATTCTTTGTTCATTAACTTTTATCGGACTGACAAATATGCCTTGATTAACGACTTGTTAACAATGCACAAGTAACACAAGTTCAGGGGGAGCATTAACCTTCACATGCTTTCTACATTGTTGGAATTATGACAAACGATGTAATTTGTATCCCCACTTTCAATGGAATGGACAATGTAACAATTATTATATTTCTGTCATAGATAAACAATTGGTATATCCCCACTTGGTTGGGTGGACGAGTCAAATTTGGTGTATCCCCACTTGGTTGGGAGATTGATGTATGTATGAGTCATTGGTGATAGGAAGGTTATACTCACTTAGTTGAGTTATAGAGTCATTCTTTTGAAAAACATTTTTTTGCAGACTCTGCATGTGCTCAAGGGGAGCATGGACCTCACATGGATGGTTTAGTGCATCTCATCATGTACAAAGGGGGATCTTCATCAGAGAATTCAGCATGTACATAGGGGGAGCATGGACAACATAATGTATGTCAAAAGGGGAGAATATCTTGGTCTGCCCTTTGCCCTTGATGTCAAAGCGGGAGATTGTCTTGTTGTTGTTGTTGCCATCAAGTCCAAAGGGGGAGATTGTTGGCATTATGATACAATTGTTGTCCTTGATGGAAACTCACACAAATGACAATTCACAGTTCAACAAGTTAACAACAAGGGATTATAGATCAGACTCTAGAGGTTGAAGAAAGAGACGTATACGCTGGTTCACTTTGTCAAAGAAGTGTATACACAACAACCATGAGGCCAAGCGTACAAGAAATAATATTCTAAGGAATAATTCCATCTGAAGTATATTTTATGTTGTAGGGTTATGTTTGGAAATAGAGCTGAAATATTCATGTGCACCTTGAGTTCAATATTGGATAAGGATCACGAGACCTAAAATGACTTATTCTTGAATGATCTGATATTGGTTGAGACTAGAACTGATGTTTTGCACCTATTTTATTCATTATCTGTCATGATATGGGTTTGTCTGAAGTCTAGAATTGTAGCAAAGTTCTGAGTCAATATTTGTAGATCTATACACAGGTTGGTCTCGGCCAAAGAGTGTATACATGCAGGCTCTATTCTTTCAAGTAGCATATACAAAAGAAAAGCTTCTTTTTCAGATCTGATTGATCTATCTGATCAAATTCTGTTGTTTTACTGCTGTCTGTCAATGAAGTCTTCTTAGATCTGAATGTAAACTGAATGCATAAGGAGGCTGGCATTTGATTGATTGATGGTAAAGTGAGAAGAAGTGATCTTTTTCCCTGCCTCTGTAAATCTCTGTAAGTTGATAGTAGATATCTAGTATATTGTCGGTTGGTACAGACTTGATTCAAAAGTTTATGTTTGCAGTAGTTTTGAAGGTATACTTAGGTTTGTTAGTGGAAGTAGCATATACACGCAGTTTGGGTTCAACCAAGTAGCGTATACACTCTAATGCATGATTTTTGAGGTCACTGCTGGTTTTGAATGATGATGCATGGTTCTGGGTTCAGCACAATGTTCTGGGGTTAGTGATCTGATTGTTTAGATTAACTGAATGTTGGTTGACGACATTTAAGTTTAAAAAGTTTTTGATGGGTTCAGTATGAAAATTGGATGAAACATGGCCTTCAGATTGTGGTGTTGTGATCCAAGAGTATCCAGTCTGAAAATTCATGAAACATGGTCTTGGAGGAAGAAAGAAGGTCGTAGCCTTCTATATTTCGGTGCCTACGTACTAGAAAGCATATTGGCTAGTACAAGAGCTAGAGGGTTGCAGCTCCCTTCCAGTAGAAGCTTGAAAGCGAGATAAGGTTGTAGCCTTTTGCAAGTGGGTGCTTGCATATTGGTATGAGTCTGCACCAGTACAAGAATGTAAACATAATTTATTATTATTAAAACAAGACAGAGACAACAACAGCAGGTGGTTTTCATCCACATCGGGTTTCCACCTTAAATCTTGGTGTTCATGTGTGTTGCTTACGTGTGATGCTTTATTTTGCTTTTACTGCACTATCTAATAATTTACTGATGTACTGGTTTAAGATCAACACATGATAACTTGTTTAAATCATAAGGTCTCTGGATATACAATGGTTTCTTTAATCACAAAGTACATGCTAGTTCACTTCACTGAAGTAGCGTATATAAATATTTTTGGGAAATAAAATTATTGATCTGATAATATTGATTCATCCCCCTCTCAGTATTATTTCCAATAATTTGTACCAGAGCTAGGTCCTTCAGAAGAAGCTTGATCACTTGAAGGGATATCCATCAAGATGAATAATCACAAAAGCATGGGATCCATTAGACCGCCAATATTCGATGGGAGCAACTTTTTTTACTGGAAAATAAGAACCACAACCTATCTACAATCTCTTGGAACAAATGTCTGGGAAATTGTGGAAGGAGGATATACATTTCTAACAGCAATTCCTGTAGACACGACAGGTAAAAAGCAATACAAAACCAATGCCAAAGTTGTCAATACTTTATTGGGAAGTTTGTCACAATCAGATTTTGTCAAAGTCATGCAGCTCAAATCAACCAAAGATATATGGGACAAAATCATTCAAAGCTATGAAGGAGACTCTCAAGTAAAATGTGCTAAGCTTCAAACTCTCAGAATTCAGTGTAAAACTCTTAAGATGCATAGTGATGATAGTATAGCTAGTTACTTCTTACATATAGATGAGGTTGTTAATTGTATGAAGAATCTGAGTGAAGAAATAAAGGAATTTACCTTAGTTGAGAAAAGTTTGAGATCCTTGTTTGCTAAATTTGAATCAAAAGTGTCTACCATAGAAGAAAAACAGGATCTGTAGAATATCACTATGACATAACTTCACGGAATCCTAACTGCTTTTGAGTTGAGAAAAGGAGGTCCATCAAATATGAGAGAAGCTACATTTTAAGCTTTAGCAAAAGGAAAAGAAAAGGAAGAACACAATGAATTTGGACACATTTAAGAAGAAGAAGATGAGGTAAATTTTGTCAAGAAGCTTCAACGGGGTTCTGGAAGGTTCAAAGATAAGCTACATTTCAAATGCTTTTCTTGTGGCAGAGTCAGTCATTATGCTGCCAGATGTCCTCATAAAGATAAATATGAAAAATTAAAAGAATATGCAAAAGGGAATAGGAAACAAGTTGTGAATAGAAGGAGTTACTATACTGATGAAGATAGCAATGGTATATCTAATAGTGATGAAGATGAAACTGGACAAGATTACAGACTTCTCATGGCTTATGATAGCGATGATTTTTAAAATAGTCTAGAAGAAGATAGTGATGGTTTATATAATAGTGATGATTATAGACTTCTCATGGCTTATGATGATGATGATTTTTGGGATGCTTTAGAAGAGGAAAACTTTCATGAAGAAATCTCTAAACTCAAAATTTGTTTAGAAGAAAAGAATATGATCATAGATACCTTGACATACCAACTTGCTGAAACTAGAATGTGAAATTGTGGGTCTAAGAAAAGATCTTGAGAAAACAAAATCTCTCAATCTTATATTTGCTAAAGGATCAGAAACTTTAAATGAAATTATCAAAGTATAGTGTTATCCTTTGATAAAGACAAGTCTTGGATATATTGAAGAAGCATCTTAATCACAGAAGCCATCAACCTTCACCAAAAGCTATCTTGATGTAGCAAATACCATTAAACAGTGTGACAATCGACAACAAAGGCATAAAGCTGATCACTAGGTAAATCATACTCAATTTGCTCCAACAATGAATATCAATAGAAGCCACAACCAACCTTAGGCAAATCATACTCAATCTACTCCAAAGATGAATATCAATAGAAACTACAATCAACAAGTAAATAGATTCAATAGTCGCAAAAACTTCTTTAATGGGCAATGTTTTTCATGTCATAATTTTGGGCACAAAGCTGCTCAATGCATTGCTTACACAACCATCATGACTAGAGAAGCACAAAATCAAAGGAATGTAACATGGATCAAGAGAAGTTCCTAGAATAAATTTTCTCCTCTTGAAAATGAAATAGAATGCTAAATCTGTAACAACTTTGGTCATGAAGAATTTGAATGCGGAAGAAAATTTCGGCAAACACCTCAAAAGGAGCAAATGCCATTAAATCCCAAGGTATGGAGAAGGAAAGAATCTCAAACATAAAGATGTGGTATAGCCTTATATGCAGAAGGACAAGAAAATTAGTGGTACATCGACAATGGATGCTCCAAACACATGACAAGTGACAAAGAGAAACTTCACTCATATAATGCCTTAGAAAATGAAAAGAATGTCTCATTTGGAAATGACACTCTAGCTGTCATAAAAGGTAAAGGTTCTATTTTCTTGAAAGAAAAGGTTAAAGCTGGAAATGTTATGTATGTAGATGGTTTAAAGCATAACCTGTTGAGCGTCAGTCAAATGTGTGATCAAGGATATGAAGTGGTGTTTCAATCCAACGGATGTGTTTTTCGTGAGCTTAATACAGGAGAGTCTATGATCAAAGGTACAAGAACTCCAAACAACTTATACATACTCAAAGGAGGACAATAATAGTGCTATCTACGCAAAAATGATGAAAACTGGTTGTGGCATAGAAGATTGGGACATCTAAGCTTTTCTCAAATAAGAAAAGCATGCAGACTCAAGGTTGTTCGTGATCTTCCAGATATCATCATGCCAGAAAATACAATATGCAAACAATGTCAAATCAGTAAGCAATCCAAAGTTCACTTCATGGAAAAAGAAGGGTCAGCGAGTAAGCCTCTTGAACTTGTCCATACTGATTTATGTGGACCAACAAGGAAAAAGTCACCTTGTGGAGAAGAATACTTTATTTTGTTCATTGAAGGTTTTTCTAGAATGTGTTGGACAGGTCTTCTAAATCATAAAGATGAAGTATTCTAAAAGTTCCAAGCCTTCAAAGCTTTGGTTGAAAATGAATCAGATCGAAAAATCAAATGCCTCAGATTTGATCGAGGAGGGGAATTTATATCGGATGAATTCTTTGACTTTTGTGAACAACATGGAATGAAAAGGAAATTCTCCACTGCAAGAACTCCTCAGCAAAATCGTGTGGTAGAAAGGATGAACAGAACAGTTCAACAAATGGCTCGTGTAGAAACTCTAACTGTAGATTAACCTGATTATGAAATATAACTAAAGCAAAATACTTAATCTACTTCTACAATAAAATTTGTGGAAGCTTAATAGATTTGAGCAAGATCAAGCGGAACACATATAACAGAGAAGAGGAAAGCCTCAACTAAAGACATGGTATCTGGATTATCATACAAGTGCAAATATATCAGGATTACACATAGCTTTAGCTCTCACAGCTATCCAGCTCTCAATACAATCCCTCACTATTGCTCATAAAGAGAATAGGCTGCTCATAGGTGTTGGAAATAATACTGAGAGGGGGGGTGAATCAATATTATCAAACTCTTTTCAATTTATACAAATATTTGTAGATGAAACTTGTGTATACCTCCCAAACTTATAATATATTAATCTGTGTGTCAAAACCATATAAAAAGAACAAAAATAGAGCAACAGTCACACCAAAGAACACAAGATATAAGGTGCAAACCCAATGTGGGTGAAAACCACCTGCTGCAATATGTCTCTATCTTCTTTCAATTAGAAACTTCTTTTTACAATGATTTTGTACTGGTGCAGTCTTATACCAGTACGCAGGTTTCAACCTGCAGAAGGCTACAACCTTCTCTTTTCTTCCAGGGACCACATTTCATAAATAATCATCAAGTGCATGTGAAACAACCAATAGCTTCTCAGAATGCAGTAACCAGAAAACAATACCAGTAACCAAACACCGATTCTAAACCCAGAATTCTGCAGCAATATACAAAAAGCAGCTAAAATATATTTCAAGGAAAAGTCCGCAACTCCACCAATAGAAACCTGTGGATATCCGCACTTCTGCCGTGTCTAGCCTGTGCAGCTCTGCACCTTCTCTATCTTCTGTTCTGCGTAGCACCACACTGCTCTGTCTTCTGTTCTGCACACCTCCGCACCTCCACTGTCTACTGAACTGCGCACCTGATTCGTCTTCTGGCTTGCACACTTTCGCACCTGCACCGTATCTCACTTGCGGACCTCCGGGTATAGACACTTTATCAGTCCTCAATTATATCCCAGACTATTAAATTCACAGATGTGATAATGCGCCAAAGAGATCTTGGCCCATCAGTAGATTTGCCTTATAATGCTCAGGTTTTTCCTTGATTTAGATCTAGCTATCACTCACAAATCGATCACCAAAATTTCAGATCTTGCTCTTAAGATATTCAACGTACACAAGTGAATAGGCCAAATGATCTCCTTCCCTTTTTATAGTCTAGGCCTTTCTCAAACCATGGACCAAAACCATAGAGATCCAATACTAGGGATCCAAAACCTGGGTTCAATATTTTAGATGCAAAACCACGGACCAAAACCATAGGATCAAAAACGTCGAACTAAATACCAAGGACCAAACATAAGATTTTCCACCTGCGCATTTTTCTCTGCATGAAAGTTCGTGCATTTTAGGTTCGCACTTTTTGTTCGGAGTGCATGTGAACATATCCACATCTTATGAGAGGCGCACCTGCACAACCTGTCAATGGCCGCACCTTTTGGACGGTGCACCTGCGGAACCCGAAAATAACACTGCTGCACTATAATTTGTCATCTGATTCCTTTGTCCTGCATCCCATGTATTCTGTCACATCTGATATTTCTACTGTAGACTCATCTAGTTGTGTATACGTGAATTGTTCTTATATGAGAGGGTTTCCATCAAGTACAACACATACATCATAATGCCAACAATCTCCCCCTTTGGACTTGATAACAACAATACCCAATCACTCTCCCCCTTTGACATCAAGGGCAAAGGGCGGACCATTCCGCTGACCATTCTCCCCCTGAGGACCTACTGTATATGCCAAAGTGTATGAAGCTGCTGAAGATCCCTGCTCTGCTGAAGTGTTGTTCATGCTCCCCCTGACTGTAAACAATGTTTACAAAATATGTTCTACAAGAAAGAACATGACTCCATACATCATAGGTGACCTTGCTATCATCAAAGACTCATACATACATCCATCTCCCATCCAAAGGGAATAAAACAAGAACATACATCATTCATCCTAGGCATAGTGGGGAAACCAAAATAGGTCGTTACATGACCTTGATATGAAAAGAAATAGAGACAAAAGGATTAGCTATCCACAACTATCATCAGCAGTATCTGTCAATCAAGCATCTATTCCACCAAAAACAACCGTGGAATCAAACCAAGGACTTCTAAGATAATGCCAACAATGCATTATTAGAAGAATATATGCTCCCCCTAAACTTGTGCCAAATGGTCTCTGTTAGACCACGCGACTGTACTGGCATATGTACGCATATACACCTACGTACAACCACAGACAAGATTCAACAACAAGATGATGCATCAACGACCCCCAGCTTCTGTCTGAGGTATTCAAATGTCTCCTTGGGCAATGGTTTGGTGAGTATATCAGCTACTTGTTCCTTGGAAGGAACATACTCCAATTTAACCTTTTGTTCAAGCACTTG